>BQNB010003252.1:0-116511 GCA_026074375.1 Tanacetum coccineum
TGGGATAAATGATGCTATAAAATAGATGTTATTTGATGTCATCAATCGTGTCTCATTGGATCTTAAAGTTCGTGTGCTTATTTCGGTTTCGATATATTTTCGTTTAGCCTTAGGTAATTTAAACTATCATCGTTAATACGGTATAAGCGTACATACATGTTCTAATGTTAGATCTGATTACATGGACTTAGGAAATGAAAACTACATGGACTTAAGAAATGAAAATGGAATGAAGAAACCTGTTATGGTTACAATAAAGATGTGAATTTGGATGTCCTGTATGAAAATATGAAGAATAAACGTTGCATGAATTGTCTAAATATGATTGGTTAAAAAATGACATTTATAAGCATTGTTTTCAAATCTGTATATTGTCTTTGCATTAACAGTAAGGTACTTTCAAATCTATTTATTGTATTTGTAATAAGTATAAGGTACCTACTAGTTTTCTTATTACTACGTTAATCCTTATATACAAGCGCAAATAACACTTTGTTTATTACTTTTGGAAGAACATCGGACTTTGATTTTTTTAGCTAATGAATATAATGTCCTAAGACCTAAACTATTGCCTATTTAATAAAACTTGTAATCGACATGTGGTAATTATTCTATGTAAATAAATAATTTGTAGTCAATAATCCATATAATCGAGTTTTGTAAACAACGAAATTCATCAGTAAACTATATTGATGGCATGCATGGTAAAGTATATTACAACACTTTGAAATCTAATATGGAAATGCTACTGGTCTATATTATTACTAGTACAAGAAGTGGAAATGGTATAACATAATCCAATGAGGTGTAATCCTACTAACAATAAGTTGCCAAAAAAATAAGTAAGCTTTTATAGTTATTAATTAGTACCAGTCTAAGAGTAACTTGGTTAATAGTTATTAATCTGTAATCCATTAATTATTGTAGATCGGTTGCCACACAATTGAGTTCGGATTTTCGTTGTTAAGTATCGTGACTGCTTAAGGTACAGATATTCTATGATTTCTCTTAAGGATTCATATGACATTTGATCCGTATCTATTTGCACATTTGAGATCCCTATATATATGTTCCCAGCCTTTGATTTGTTATTCGTTTGCTACCTATTTGATCACTTTATTGAACCCCTTTAAATTCATTTGATACATGCTTCATTTGACATTGCTATGATATGAATTTATCCATTTTATTTAGACATGATCTTCTTTGGACATAATATGTTTCGTTTCGATATGCTATATGAACCCTTTGTTTTGTTCTGATGCCCGAGCTAACTAGCCATGGGGGTACCATGGCCGCGTAATTGAGGCACCAATGACGTGACACTATCTGTGGTGGTGTGATCAGTCTACGACGTTCCCTTTTATTTTGTGTGCTCTATTATGGACTTCGCCATATATGATTTGATTTGTAGGGAGCGTATGGATGCATCCTAGGTACTTCGTTGTAACACCCCCATTTTTACATATAGCAGCGGAAGCTAATCTGGGGTATTACTTCAAGGTACAACAGTCATAATCATAATAATCATAGAAAACGATTCAAAAAGAGTTCGTTTATGAAAATAGTTATCATTCTTTTATTTCTTCAGAGTTATTTTTTACAAAAAGAGGTTTCCAGAATCTAAAATACAACATTTGAAAGATAACTGTTTTCATCATTGTGTCTCCTCACTGCCGTGCCATTAGTTACCTGAGATAAAACATGCTAAAAAGTCAACACAAAGGTTGAGTGAAATTCATAAGTTTAATTAATATAATTGAATGCAAATTGTGATTAAGGGTTACGTTGAATATACACCCAGTATTTGAAAATAAAATTCTTATTGCCATTAGCTCATGAATCCGATGCCTTAGGTTATAATGATAATTTTGCCCCTGCGGCACCTTTTGCCAAAATACCCTGCGTGGATTTCTAATGATGTGCAATTGGTTACACGTAACTGGGTACACCAACGGGGAGTCCAGCCCAAATAGATCTATTTACATCATTCGCGCTTACTACGGAGAGTAATTAACGGTTCATGATTATGGGGACTTAAAGGCAAAGCAGTTACTTAGGCAATAGTAAATTGAAATAGCATGTAGAAATAATTGCATTCATGTTTATAGCATGTATCTCCCTCGCCGGGTTTATAAAAAAAGATTTGAAATGCGAGGCTATAACTCACGCTGAACATAATGGGAAATTGATAGCTAATGTATAGGGAATGAAGGTAACGGCTTCAACACGGCAATCACAGACAACCTGGGTTAATATATGGCAAGTCTTAGTTTGATTGTATATATAAGTTTTTGGATATCGATGTTGGTTTTGATATAAAAATTATCATAACAACAAATAACACCGTTCGGCCATCATAGATTAGAAGTCCATTCAGTAAAACGATTTGTAGAGCTAAGTGGCACTTTAAATCTTAAACCCAACAACTCAAGACAGAACGTATACCAAGATGAAACTTCTAATTGAAGCTCCTAGTATTTGTGGTAATGATATTGGATCCGGGGACATGATTTTTTGATAGCACATCATGGTTGAAGAAAAATGTAAGATTGAGAACATAAGCATTTAAGCATTTTATTCAATATCCGGAAATGTTAAGCACGAGGAGCGTTAATTAAAGTTATGTCTGGTAATGTTTTAAATATGATTTTTCACTTTTTCAAAATGTTACATTTTAAACCCTGGGGTTTAGAAAACTGCAAGTAGGCCCCTGGGGTTTGCATTTTTACGTCTTTGTCCTCAACTTTTTATTTGATATAACCAATTAAACCTTGGACTTGAAAAGGACAAAATAGACCCCTATAGTTTACAATGATAAAATGACACTTTTAGGTCCTTTAGTTATAAGTTTCTAAAATTTCCGATATATACCCCTTGCAATTGATTATAATACCAAAACAATGTCCAAATTTGCCATGCAAGTTGAATTTAACATTTCAATAGTCAGTTATAAGTTATAATCAACTAAATATGAAGTTTTACATAACACAATTTAATTTAACGATTCGCTAAGCTAAAAGGTTAAATTGTTCAAATAAGGATTCAAATACGAAAACTCTCGGTTTTAAGGTCAAAATCTCTATAATGACTTATTCAAAGCACTATTTTCACATTATAATAAGCTTATTAGGATTGATAATAACAAAATTTACAATTTAACCCATAGTTTAGTAAAAACATGAAATTAGGGTTCCGGGAGTACGGTTTTGGATCAAAAGGCATAACACTTAGTTTTTGAGTTCAAAGCTTTATATTATGGATTTAGGTAAGAACATATGAACATTAAGACGTTACATAATGCATGAAATATAAGCTTACCAGAACCAGTTTAAGCTTATAGCTTGGAACGGTCAGAATCGGGATACTTTCGTCTTCGTACGGCTAGATCACGACACTCGGGCTGCGTTTCTTGGTTTCTTTGCTTCCTTTTTGTACTTGGGAATTCATAAGACACTTCAGATCTCTTAGAGCAAAGGAAGCCTTCTATGAAGGGTTATAGAGAGGAATGGTGGGATGAAGAAGAATAACATACTATGCTCTAATTATAGCCCATTTGAAGTAGCAAGAGTAAGGCAGGCTTAGGATCTGTTCTTAGACACATAGAGGGTCCAGGGTATGATTGTAGAAGCTAGTAAATCAATGGTGAGGTCTATAAAATAGCTTGATGAGGTGTTTTGGTCCTTTGTTGCCGCGGCTGAAATGGAGCAAAAGAAGGCAATGTGCTTTTGATTTTTGACCAAGGATAAGTCCAAGTAGGTGCATAAGCTGCTACTATGATTCTAGAAGAGGTTCACATTGGTTATTTGGACTTGGTAGCAATTTAGAGGGGTCAAAATGGTCATAGAAGTAAACTAGGTCTATTTTAGGTTCGACGGGTTCTTCAAATGTTTTAACAAGGTATATTGTGTTATAAATGATTAAGGAATGATGAAATAGGGTTAAGAGGCTGGATTAAAGTAATTAGCAAAGTTAGCAATTGGTTGAGGGTAAAACGGGTTAAAATTGAAGAAACGAGTCACGTCTACCAAATGGTTGACGTTTTAGGGTTTTCTTGACTTTCTTGGTTTATATTTTGTATACTTTTGATTAGGAATGATGGAATACAGATCCTAGAGCTTATATAAAGTATTATTAATGAATTTTGGTTGTTGGTTTAAGTTAAAATGGAGTTGAAATTGAGAAAACGGTCAAAGTTTACAATTCGGGCATAATTAGGTTTTCTGGATTCGTGTAAGGTTTTCTAGACTTTGTATATTCTTGGACATTGCCAAGTAAATATAGAAAATGAAATTTTTTGTAACTCATTTTATGAGTTTATATGGGCCCTTGGTGGGTTATTTTGGGATTAGAATGGTTTAGAGAAAACGAGTAAAACGGTTAAATGAACAATTAGGAACATTTAGGGTTTCTAGGATAATGTTTTACTACGTACAATGAAGTAAAAAATGAAGAAGTAAATAATGAAATAATGTTTGAATTGTAGTTGATATGATTGTAAAAAAAGTTATTACAACTAATTGAATTGTTGTTTTGGTGTTTACAAATGGATAAAAGGCAATAAACGTGTCATAAGTGTAGTATTTAGCTCGGGTTAGGTGTTTCTGAGTTTTGTATTAGGTTGTGAGTGTAAAAATGTGTATTAAAGTTTTATGAAATAGAATAATTAGGGTTTAAACATTTATATTAAGTTGTAGATCGCTTTGCACATGAGTGGTGGTGAGAATTTAGAAGTAAAACGGAGGTAGAACACTATTTTAGAGATCATCTCTCAATGGCTTGACATTGAGCTTTTAGAGTATTTGTACTTGATTTTTGAGAGGAGATTTTTATATGTTTAAATGAGTATAATATTACCTGTATCATAGAAATTTCTTAACATGTTGCATTCACTTAGGGGTAACCCCTTTTCATGAGGTTAGGGTTTAGGGCATCCGATAATGGTTTAAAGCCTGTTTTGATATGATGTTGCCAATGGTACCTTTTAGAAGTGATATAATGATATTATAACATTGACTTGATATGTTATGATGTTTACTTGACATATATGAAGATATGATTGCCATATGTAGGTTGTCTGAGTCCTGTTAACTGAGTATGCAGGTTATATTGCTATTGAGATATTGGCAAAGTAATGTAATGTAATAAAGCGAAAAATTTCCCTGAAAAAGGTGAGTTCATATATAACTGATAGATTGAACATCATCTAACTTAATAGATGGATATTTACATTTATGAAAATTGTGTTTGTTATATTCACCCACCACCTAACAGGAAATCTCGTTCCCGATATTTAATGAACTTGAAGTGGTTGATGATTGAAAAAAGATTAGGAGATTGGCAACTAATAACGTCTTCGCGTTCCCATGTAAACTCTGGTCCTCTTTTAGAGTTCCATCGTACTTTGATTATAGGAATACGACTTCGCTTGAGTTGCTTGATCTCACGGTCCATAACTTCTACTGGTTCTTCTACAAAGTTGAGTTTGTCGTCGAGTTGAAGTTCTTTTATTGGAATAACGAGAGATTCATCGGATAAACACTTCTTGAGATTTGAAACATGGAAAGTATTGTGGACACTACTAAGCTCTTCAGGAAGCTCTAGTTGTAAGCTACTTCAGGGAGGCAATCGTTCAAGGATTTTGAAATGGACCAAAGTATCGTGGATACGCTTTCCTTCCCTCGATTTCCCAAAAAAAAAAAAAACCGAAACGAAAGATACCCTATCGAGGTGATACTTACAACATAACACGATCGCTAACTTGAAATTCCTAAAGGCTTTCAGCATACCAATTGCGTAACATCTTTTGTCTATCTCTTGCAGCTTGCAAGCGTTGGCGAATTTGTACGATCTTTTCAGTGGTTTCTTGAATTATTTCTGGTCCTGTAAGTTGAGACATCACCAACTCAGCCCAACAAACTGGTGACTCTACCTATCGTCCATAAAGGTGCTTCGAACGTGCTGCCTTGGAGTACTGGCATAATAACTGGTTATACCGAAAATTCTACCAATGGTAAGATTGTTATCCCGACATCCTTTCGGTTCCCGAAATCTATGACGCAAGCCTCGTACATGTATTCAGAGTTTTTTTGATGGGTTCCAATCACTTTGTCCATACGGTATTTTCAGGGTGATATGCTGTACTCATTCTAATTGAGTACCGAAAAGCATTTTTGTAATGACTGCCAGAATCTGGATGTGAAGATGACTGTCACGAACCGAAATGATAGAAATTTGCAACGCATGTCAGATACTAATCTTGGATTTATAATCCTTGTAAAGTTCCATACTATCAGTTGCTCGAAGTGGGATGAAATGCGCAGACTTGGGTAAGACGATCGATCAATACGCCAGAATGGCATCATGTCCAGTAGAGGTATTGGGTAGCTTTTGTGACGAAATACCATTGTTAATCCTTTCCACCCATTTCCACATAGTAATTTTCCGGTTGAACCATAAGCAAATGTCTTTTGACATACCGCATTAACTCTAGAACAGTCCAGAACTTGCCTAACATTTCCGCGATGATTGCCTTCATGTTAGGCCACCAATAGAGTTTCTTTATATCATGGTACATCTTATCAGAACCTGGGTGAATAGAATATTTGGATTTATGAGACTCATGCATGATTAAGTCTCTCAAACCGCCAAAAAGGGGTAACCAGCTTCGGTTTTTGATACAACGAGTTCCATCAGGACGAATTTCCAAATGATTGTTCCCTTTCCTCGTAGGTTCTTCTCGTTTAGACGTTTTCTTCTTTGAGGTCTCATTTTGAGCTTCGAGGGATTTGAGATGGTAATTTTGGATGAACGTTAAAATTAATCTCTGACTCGTAAGGTTGATTTGTTTTTTCATTTCGACTTAAGGCGACTGCCACACACATTTATCCTTTCCGGGATGATAACAAATTTCACAATCATAATCTGCGAGTAGTTCTAACCATCGGCGTTGCCTCATATTCAGTTCTTTTTGACGAAGAATATGTTGAAGGCTTTTGTGATCAGTGTAAACTATACACTTTGTACCGTATAGATAGTGTCTCCAGATCTTAAGAGCGAATATGTACTGCACCTAATTCGAGATCATGAGTGGTATTGTTTTTCTTCATGAGTTTGAGTTGTCGAGATGCATAAGCAAAGACTTTTTCCTTGCTGCATTAGAACAAGCTCCTAACCCTTGAATAGATGCATCAATTAAACGACAAATTATCGTTTCCTTCTGGTAATGCAAGATTGTGCTTCAACAGAGTTTTTGTGTTTAAGAGTTGGAAAAGCTGATTCTTTTTTCATCGCCCCAGATATAACTCTTGTTTCTTACTTGGGTTTATATTTAGTCAAAGGCTTTTCAATCTTTTGGAAAAACCTTCGATAAATCTTCGATAATAGCCGGCGAGTCCTAAGAATTGACGCACATCGTGGGTGGTAGCGGGATATGTCCAATTCATAACAACTTCGATTTTGCAGGGTCAAATGAAGTGCTTATTATCAATGATATAACCAAAGAAATTGTACGAATGGTATCCATAAATCCTATTTAGAGAATTTGGCATACAAATTCCTTTTCTTAGTAATTGTAGAGATAATTCTGAGATGAATTGCATAGTTCGTCTTCCTTCGAGAATAGGCTAAGAATATCATCGATGAACACAATTTACAAACTTATCCAGATTAAGGTTTTACAAACACGATTCATGAGATCCATGAGATACGATCCATTTGCATTAGTTAAACCCAAATGGCAATGACTTGAAATCATAGTGTCCTTATCTCGATCTGAAAGCAGTCTTAGGAATATCTTCTTCACTTACTCTCATTGAATGATAACCCGATCTTAAGTCGATTTTTGAGTAAACGCAATGAACCTTGAAGTTTGATCGAATACAGTTCATCGATCCTGGGAATGGGTAATCGATTCATTATAGTAAGTTTATATCAACTCTCGGTAATCGCTACACCATTCTAAAAGATCCATCCTTCTTTTTAACAAATAAGACAGGAGCTCCCCAAGGCGATGTACTTGGTCGAATGAGCCTCGGTCGGTTAGTTCTTGAAGTTGGTTAGATAACTCCCTGCACTTCTGAAGGAGCTAATCAATATGGAGTTTCGAGCTATAGGGTGCTCTGCCGGGGATTAAGTCGATTTGGAATTCTCTTGCGAACGTGAGGGATACCGATGTAGATCTTCTTAAAGACATCTAGGAATTCGTTTGAGCTACGGGAATGTCTTCGTATTCTCTTCTCGTCTGCTATTCTTCTCCATAACGGATCATAAAAACATGACAACCTCGTGATATATACTTTTCATTTTTATACAAATATGAATTAGTCGAGTTTTACTTCGATCACCTCGAATGATTAGAGTTTCACCGTCGATAGGAATGTGAACAACTTTCTCATCACAGAGAATTTTGGCATGATATTTGGATAACCAGTCCATACCGATGACAACGTCGAAACTACCAAGCTTAATTGGCATGAGATTTCGATTTCAAAAGGGTGAATTAGCAAGTTAGAGTGCAGCCTTTAATAAAAGTGTATTGTGGTTACTAGTTTCGTCAGCCATTTCGGTTTAAATAATAGAGGGAAATTTATGTAATAGACGAATATTTCGCATAGAGGCAAGCGATAAAGGATATAAAACTTCTATCAGCTTCGGAATCAAATAATACCCAACTAAATGCTGATTTAGGAGAAACATACCCGTAACTACGTTTGGGGTGTCTTATTGGCATTCTTATCTCACATCAGTAGCTCTCTTTGGGCATTAATGTTGTGTCTTGCGGCACTGATTTGTGTAGTGTCCTTTCTCACCACAAGCATGAATATAACTTCCACTGGTAGTTAGATACTTCCATTTTTTGGTTTTTTGTGGCTGGCTTCTTGTTTCTGCAGTTCTTACTCAATGGCCCACCACCTTTTTGCAAATATTACATTTGCCAGTACAAGGTCCGTTGTGATGGAAATTGCATCTCTTGCACAAAGGGAGATCTCCGGCATACCTACCATTTTCTGATGGGGTAATAGCATAAGCTCTACCAGTTTCTTGCCTTCGATTTTGTTGTTGACGATTGTTGTAGCGATTGTTGGTGTTGCGGTAGTTTGTTGTAGCTGGCTGGAGTTTGTTGAAAGTTCTTTTGTCGTCCAAACTTCTTTTGTTGTCGTTAAAACTGCATTATGGAACATTTCCTTATACTTTATCCATTAGCCTTTGGTCGCTATGTTAATGGCCTCCTCTAAAGTTAGAGGTTAGAGGAAACAGTAACATTTCATCAATGCTTCGAGGTAGACCTCCGATAAAAGCTTTCCAAGAGTTTAGTCTTGTTTGCACCATGTATGGACATAGTAAAACCGTTAATTCTTGGAATCTTCTAACATAAGGTTTAAGATCATTTCCCTTTACAATCAAATTGTAAAGTTCTTCTTCCATCTTCCTGATCTCAGTACGAGGACAATACTTGTTCGTCAGAAGCCTTTTTAACTCAGTCCAGGTGATTTGATTGGCTTGCCTCTATCCCATAGGTTGGAGCATAATGCATTCCACCAGGACAAGGCTTCATCAGTTAAAGTCACAGTAGCAAAAGTTACTTGTTGTTCTTCGCACATCGCTACGAGAAGAAATACTGATTCAGTTCGGATCAAACTCCGCGAATAAACTATTGCACTTCCGCACCATTAAAATAGAAATTTGACAGCTAATGAACTCTTTGTAGTTTCCCGTTTTCACTACAGGAGTTCCAGTAGGACCGGTGTTCCTGTTGGGATTACTAGCACTTGCCATTGGTTGCAAGCTTTGAAGTCATCTAGAAGCCGAGGTGACACTTTCAGTCTACTTCTTTCTAAAAATGGCATCTTGAGTCCATAGCTGGCTATCTGTTGTGGATGCTCTTTTTAGAGCATTCTAACAACAAAAGAAACACGAAATAAGAATGATATGAGTATGCTCAAAATTTTTAAGAGAAAAACTCAGTTTTAAACTTTAAGCATATTCAACAATAAAAGAAATTGAAGTTTAGATATATGTTAAGGATAATGATAAATATAATGATGCGTATGATAGATGAATGATGGATGAAGGAATGATGAAGATGGATGAATGATGAGATGCAATAAAGCAGGAAAAACAACAAGGTAGATAACGGGATTGCCTTTATATTAGAACAACTTGCCTTTTTACTGTACATAGTCAAGATTTGACAAGTGTTTTTATTTATACCAACCAACACAACCCTCGTGGCTAGGTCAAAGCTAAAGAACTAGAATTAAACTAGAAACTAGAAATGATGATCACTGAATGCGGTTCTGGAGTTCGATGATAGAGTTCATGAGTTTTTCTATATCTTCTTGGTGACGAGTTTCCATATCATTGATAACTTCTGCCAATTCCGCGATTCTGTAGCGAGCTAAGGAGATCTTATGGTTGGATCCTATTTGCTTTCTTCGGAGTTTAGTGATTTGAGTATGTGCTTGCTGGAGTTCTTCTGCTAAGGCGTCAAAATCACGTTGGATGATTATTGTTCCTTTACCAAGACCTTCTATGCCATTTTCAATCTGTTCAAAACGTTCAGGAGGGATTTCTTCTAGATAACCTTGGATACCCTGAATTTGCTCTTCGTGACGTTTGATAGCTGATTTCCGGGAAGTTTCACCAATCTCAAGAGCTTGAGGTTGGGATGGGGTAGATGGAGACAGCTGCATTGGTGAAAGGAGTCCTTCTGGGAGGAAAAATTCTTGAGTTTTAGGTGGTATGATAATTGGAGACGGGATTGGTGACCTTCCAGTATAGAAAGCTTGTAAGGTTTTCATGGTTAAGGGATCATCGGGAAATAACGAAGAGGGGCGTGAAATTAGCAGGGACAATTCCAAATGAATTGGAAGACTAGATAAAGTTTCCCTGCAGAGGTCGGGACATAATCCGGAGAAGGCCGTAGGAAACATAGTTGGGAAATTGGAAGAAAAATACATCCTCCAAAATTAAAAATAGGTAACGAATTGGGGGAAGACATCGTTCTGGATAATAACCCAGGCAGTAAATAAACCAAGTTATTTATTTAAATATAATAGTTATGTAACTTTACATACCAATCCTGGAAATATATCGGCACGGAAGGAACTTTCTGGATGACAAAAGAAAAGTAGTTTTATAGTTTAAGGTTTTAAACCTTGGTTTCTCTAATAACGCAGAAGGCTCTTGATAACAAAATCTTAACACCCACATTTTTACATATAGCAGCGGAAGCTGAATCTGGGGTAATACTTCTCAAGGTACAACATTCATAATCAAAATAAACTGAATCAAAAAGAGTCGATTTATGAAATAAGTTATCATTCTTTATCTCTTCAGAGTGTTTACAAAAGAGAGGTTTCCAAGAAATTCTAAAAATACAAATTTGAATGATAACGGTTTTTCCATCTTTGTGACCTCAAGTCATAGATGAGATGCTCCGTGCATTATTTACCAGAAAAAACATGCAAAAAAGTCAACAACAAAGGTTGATGAAATTCATAGGTTTTAATTAATCTAATATGAATGCAAATGTGATAAATTGGGTTACGTTGATGAAACACCCAGTATTTGGAATAATTATAATTTATTATTGCCAGTAGCGTCATGAATCCGATGCCTTAGGTTATAGTGTATAATGTTGCCCCTGCGGGACTGCAAAATACCCGCGTGAATTTCTAATGATGTGAAATTGATACACGTAATGAGGTTACACCAACGGGGAGTCCAGCCTCAAATAGATCTATTTCACATCATTCGCGCTTACTACGGAGAGTTATTAACGGTGCATGATTATGGGACTTAAAGGCAAACATGTTACTTAGGCAATAGTAAAATTTGAAATATGCAGTAGAAGTAATTGGGCATGCATGTTTATAGCATTTATCTTCCCTCAAGCGGTTTTTATAAAAAGATTTAAATGCGAGGCTATGAACTCACCTGAACAGTTATAGGGAAATTGATAGCTAATGTATAGGGAATGAAGGTAACGGCTTCAACACACGGCAATCACAGACAACCGAGGGTTAATATATGGCAAGTCTTAGTTTTGATTGTACATATAAGTTTTTTGGATATCGAAGTTGGTTTTTGATATAAAATTATCATAACACCGTTCAGACCATCATAGATTAGAAGACATTTCAGAAACGTTTGGGAGCTAGGGCACTTTAAATCGTAAACCCAACAACTCAGACAGAACGTAGTACCAAGATGAAACTTCTTAATATGAAGCTCCCTAGTATTGTGGTATGATATGGATCCGGGACATGATTTTTGATAGCACATCGATGGTGAATGATGTAATGATTAGAAACATAAGCAGTTATTTAAGCATTTTAATTCATTATCCGGAAATGTTAAGGCAACGAGGAGACTTTAATTAAAAGTTATGTTCTGGTAATGTTTTAAATATGAATTTTCACTTTTTCAAAATGTTACATTTAAAAACCCTGGGGTTTGAAACTGCAAAACTGCAAGTAGGCCCCTGGGGTTTGCATTTTTACGACTTTGGTCCTTCAACTTTTTTTGATATACCAAGTAAACCTTGGACTTTGAAAAGTGACATAATAGACCCCTATAGTTATAACTTTGATAAAATGACATTTTTAGTCCTTTTAGTTATATTTTCTAAAATTTTACGATATATACACCGTGCATGGATTATAATGAACAAAACATGTCCAAATTTCCATGCAAGCTTAATTTAACATTTCATAGTCTTTATAAGTTATAATAAACTAAAATATTAAGTTTTAAAACATAACACTAGAAGTTTAATTTAACGTTTTCGCTAAGCTAAAAAGTAAAATGGGTCAAATTATGGTTTCAAAACGAAAACGCTCTGTTTTTAAAGGGTCAAATTCATGACTTATCAAAGCACATAATTTAAACATTATAATCGATTATTAGGATTGAGTTTAAAAACCAAAAGATTACAATTTTAACCCATAGTTTAAGAAAAACATGAAATTAGGGTTCGGGTGTACTGTTTGGATCAAAAAGGCATAACACTTAGGTTTGAGTTCAAAGCTTTAATTATGATTTTATGTAAGAACCATAATGAAATTAATGACTTACCATAAGCAGAATATAAGCTTACAGAAACCTTTTTTAAGCTATAGCTTGGGAAACGGTCCGAATACGGGACTTTCGGCTTGTACGGCTAGAGTAACGACTCACAGGCTTTCGTTACTTGGTTTCTTTTGCTGGAGCCTTTTGTACTTGGGATTCTTAAGATCGTACTTAAGGATCTATTAGAGCAAGGATTGCTTCTATGAAGTGGTTAAAGAGGAGGCAGTGGGGGATGAAGAAGAATGAACATACTAATGCCTCTATTTTATACCCATTTGAAGTAGCAAGGAGTAAGCAAGCTTAGGATCTGGTCTTGACACGATAGAGGGTCCCCTAGGGTATAGAAGTTAGAAGCTAGTAAATCAAGAGGTGGAGGTCTATAAAATATGGCTTATGATGAGGTGTTTGGTGGTTGCTTGTTGCCGAGCGTCTTAAATGAGAGCAATAAAGAAGGCCAGTGCTTTTGGTGCTTTTGACCAAGGATAAGTCACAGTCGTGCAAAAGCATGCTACTATGAATCTAGCAGAGGTTTCACATTTGTTTTATTTGGACTTGGTAGCAATTTATAGGTTCAAAATGGTCATAGAAGTAAACTGAGTTCTAATTTAGGTTTCGACGGTTTTCAAATGTCTTAACAAGGTACAATTGTGTTTATAAATATTAAGGAATTATGAAATAGGTTGTTAAGGTCAGGGATTAAAGAAATTAGCAAAGATTTATCAATTGGTTTGGGGTTAAAACGGGATAAAATTGAAGAAACGAGGTCACGGATCCAAAGTGTACCTGTTTAGGGTTTTCCCTTGACTTCTTGGTTTAATATTTTGTATACTTTTGTATATAGGAATGATGGAATGACAGAACCTAAGTAGCTTATATAAAGTATTATTAATGAAGTTTTGTGTTGTTGGTTTAAGTTAAAATGGGTTGAATTGAGAAAACGGGTCAAAGTTATCAATTAGTTCATAATAGGGTTTCTGGATTCGTTAATGATTTTCTATGCTTGATTTCTTGTACATTTCCAAGTAAAATGATAGAAAATTGATTTGTAGACTCATTAAGATTTATAATGGCCCTTGGTTGGTATTTATTTGAGATTGAGAATGGTATAGAACGAGTAAACGGGTTAAATGAACCAATTAGTACAATATTAGGGTTCTAGATATGTATTTTACGTACAGATGTGAAGAAAAATGATGAATTAATGATGAAGATAATGTTTTGAATAGGATTGATATGATTGTAAAATAAGTTATTACAACTTAATTGAGTGTTGGTTTGGGTTTACAATGGATAAAAATGAAGAAACGGGTTATAGTGTAGTATTTAGCTCAGGTTAGGGTTTCTGAGTTTTGTATTAGGGTTCTGAGTGTAAAAATGTGTATGAAAGCTTTATGAATAGAAATTAGTGTTTTAAACATTTGTATATTTGAGTGTAGTAGCATAGCACATGAGTTGTGGTGAAGACATTAAGGTAAAACGGAGGTAGAACGGCTATTATAGATATCATGCTCAATGGCATTGTACATTGAGCGTTTTAGAGATTGTATTTGAGTTTGAAGAGATTTTATATGTTTAAATGAGGTATAATATTACCTGTACATAAAGCTTTAGTAAACTTGTCATTCACTTAAGGGGTTAACCCTTTTCCAGAGGTTTAGGGTTAGGGGCATCCGATAATGGTTTTAAAGCCTGTATTTGAGATATGATCGATTCCAATGGTAACCTTTAAGAAATGATATATGAAATTATATACATTGACTTTGATATGTTATGAAGTTTACCTTGACATATATGAAGAAAGGATAGCCAATGTAGGATTTTACTGAGTCTGTTAACTTGAGTTATGCATGTTATATTGCATATTGAGATATGGCAAAGTAATGTAATGAAAATAAAGCGAAAAATTTCCCTGAAAAAGGTGAGTTCATATATAACTGATAGATTGTACATCATCTAACTTAATAGATGGATATTTACATTTATGAAAATTGTGGGTTGTTATATTCGTTTTGTTTTGTTTTGGTGCATGGCTTAGTGTGGTACCAACACCCCATTGCACACTTTGTAGGGTACATCTGGAGCTACAGCTCCCCATGACAATTTGATCCTATATGAAAATGCCATTTGATTGTAGGGTCTAAGCATGTGGCATGCTTTAGACATTTGTTTCGAGCTCGGTGGGGGCATTTCTATATGTTTCATTTAGCTATCTAATTCGTTTAGCTACATGTTTCGTTTGGCTACCTTTGGTTGGCTACTTATTTCATTCAGCTCTTACGATATATGAGATCTTTGTTACCCAGGTTATGGTGATTCTATTCGATTACTTATGCATACTTGATCTATCTGTCTTGTTTACATCTGTTTTGTATATATCTGTTCGTTGAGCTTTTAGCTCAGCCGCATTTCTTTTCTCCACGGCAGGTAATAAGAGGGAAGCTGGGTTATAAGTGAAGAGTGCTTAGGAGCTCATACTGAACCATCTTGAGGAACTAGCATACCGGATCTATACTAGAATTTGTTTAGCTAAGGGATTTCGAATTTAATGTTGTTTGGGAATTTTGCCAAACCATTGTATTAGTAATAAATAGTTAGAACTCCCCCCCTTGTGAGAGCCCAGTGAATATTCCCGCTATGCGTTTTATTGAGAAGCAAAAAGTATGAAACATTGGACGCCGTTCACTCGGGATGAGGAGTTACAATATGTTTGGGTTAAATGTTGCTAACACTATTTTTGGATGATTGAATTGTGTCCATTGGATATAATATAACATTACGATTGTGTTTTTATACAGCATGACAAGTATTAAATGAATATAAGATATATATTCACACATCTTCATATTGCGTTCAACTTGATTGATAATTTGATACAAAACGTTTTAAATTTTTAAATGGAAAATTATTCACCCCCTCTACGATTTCCACAATTGGTATCAAAGTCACGTCGCTCTAATTTTCAAAACAAATGGTTTTAAAAATGGAGTACGATCTATGTATCAAATTACCCATGAAGGGGGATTATATATGAAAAGTGTTTTGTTGCTTAACTTGTAATACTTTTTTTTAAATACACTTAGTATACTAGCTCGTAGTAAAAATGATGCTTAAAATAAGTGTTTTATGTTCGGTATCAAACTCAGTAAGTTCTACATCTTTTCGCTGAGTCACTAAATGATTTTGTACAAAAAATGTAAATCTTAGTGTCAGATGGGCGGCCCCCTTATCTCCTGGGCGGCCCCTTATCAATCAGGGGGCCTCCTGTCTGATTCGACAGATTTCATATGTACATATGTATTATCTCATATGATTCAGCATAGTCATACATAGCAAATAAATCTGTATTATTTTCTATTATTTTCAAACCTTTGTAAAGTTCACATTGAGGTAGTTTAAAGAACAATTCATAAATGATGTTTGCCTTTGTAAGTTCTCTTAAAAACTCACATGCAGTGACAAAGTCCATTCTCTATCCTTAGCAACTCTCCAACTATAAACATGTCCATTTTCACACCTTAGTGGCATGATGTTGAAAATACCATCGTAGTGCACATTAAATATTCACCCCTTCCCTTTACGATTTCCATAATTGGTATCAGAGGCACGTCGCTCTAATTTTCAAAACAAATAGTTTTAAAAATAAAGTTTGATCCATGTATCAAATTACCCATGAAGGGGGATTATATATGAAAAGTGTTTTGTTGCTTAATTTGTATTACTTTTATTGTTAAATACACTTAGTATACTAGCTCAAAGTAAAATGATGCTTAAAATAAGTGTTTTATGTTCGGTATCAAGCTCAGTAAGTTCTACATCTTTCCGTTAAGTCACTAAATGATTTTGTACAAAAAATGCAAATCGAAGTGTCAGATGGGTGGCCCCCGTATCTCCTTGAGCGGCCCCCTTAGCTCTTGGCCGACCCCCTTATCAATCAAGGGCCACCTGTCTAATTTGACAGATTTTCAAAATCTTTAAAAATTCATATAAAATCAAATATAAGTCCGTAGAAGTCGTGTCACTCGTCATTTTAAAGATAATTGAGTCTACTTTTGTTTAAAAATACTTCCAAGTTTTTATTCCAAACTTAAGTAAGTTAAAAATGCAAAATATTACATAGTTGTCAAAAATTTGTGTTTCGTTTTGACGTAAAACTTATATTTTACTTTTACCTTCGAGTCAAGCATTTCTAGTCGGTATATCTTTGAAAAATGGTGTATTTAACTTTTCAAAAAATATTAAAATTGGTTAATTTTTGAAATGAGGAGGAAACTAATTCGTTTTCAAACAAAACCGAACTAAGTATACATTGTTGTATCTAATACACAAAACGATGGCAAGTAGTTTTATGTGTTATGCTATATGATTATGTGCACTTCTTTGTGTCTTAATTTTGTTAATTGAAATTATTAAGTGATCGTTGCTATTTGTAATTGAGCTAGTTAAATATCTAAGCATATGTTCCATGTACACTATTTGTTTGTAACTAGTTTTTCGGATTATGCCTAAGTAGAACTTATGCTAGATTTCTTGCATTAAGATTGCAAAATTGTTCTTGCATTGCATATAGGAAAAGATCACTTTGTTTGCAAATGTTACATCAACATCTTGTAAACCTTATTAAACATAATAACTCACTTAGGTCATCATTTTAAATGTCCTCACACTTAATACTAGTCTTAGGATTAATGGAACACATTATTAAAATATTTATTTATTTTCTTTTAAATATGTGTTTGTGAGGGTCAAGAAAGATCTCGATTATATATCGATTCATTATTCAAATTATGATTGATATATTTATCGAATCTAATTGACAAGTTTTTGAGTATGGACATGAAATTGGATTCTTATTTGTTTAGTTTCAATACTATATCACTATATATATAACAAAAGATATTATATTGGATCTACACACTCAATCACACTTGATTGATATGAAAATGGTTACATCATTTTCTAGATGAAAAGAATATGCATCGGATCATAACTCACACTTGTGTTGATGATGTCATATTGAGTCTACTTGTTCAATGGTTGTGTTCCAAATATTATACTAATATGTTTAATACATGCATAAAATACACAATGAATTAGGATTGACGACTTGGATATTTTATTTGAAATATTCAAGCAATTTACATTGCAATGCAATTGGTAGATGTGTCATTCTGAAAAACCAAACACGAGCAAACTAACAACATGTGTAAACTTTGCTCATACATAACACAAATCTCAAATGCACATTTAGCTAAACTTTTAAATAAGAATAATATTCTTATTCATTCACCTAGGATAACATGATGTTTGGGAAACATTATGTTTAAAGAATTCATGCACTTATCGTATTAAACGATTGACAAAGGATAATATATATCCTACAACTAGGAAACTATAAGAATTCTATTTTGTTTAACATGAGAATGACTACTAGAGAATCTATTGCACTAGAAATTCAATTAACGTTTAAATGTCATATAGTCTTACACATTAATCTCGTTGATTATTGTGTCAATGCTTTGCTAGATAAACTTTGCCATGCCTATATCTATATGTCTATGCATCTAGGTATATATTTTCTCACACTATAATATTTTTCTTTACGTCCGTGTCACAAATCTAAAAAGTCAAAAAGAGTCATAAAACGGTCTTATATCTTCTAGAGTCTTCACTCACACATTCCGTTAATCATCATCTCGCTTTCTTCCAAATGATTCATTCTTTTGTCAAGGTAAAGTTAGATACAAATCTAATATACCTAAAAGTAGGTTTGAACAACATTACATATATTATCTATAATCAAGTATCTCTTTAAACTGCATCCGCAAACGTTTAAAGGTCATTATCCGAAAATTCATATTCAAGCCTTTTAACAACATATGTTAAAACGCTCTTCCTAAAGCTAAAAGCTTACATCAACCTTCGTGTGACAAAGGTCTTACGAGTTTCTACATAAGTGATTCGTAGCTCCTTTATTATACACACCTTAAGACTAAGTACTTTCATTTTCGTTAGTCTTTTCCATCCCCTTAGGAATGTCACGATGTTTTATCATCACGCTCACCTCATACATAATAAGGATCAAACTTTATCCATCGATCTTAGGATAGAAAACTCATCAAAATTCATCGTCATTTCCTTCGCGACAATGTCTAAAAGGAAATATCTTCATCGAAAAAGTTCCATCGGAAGACAACATCGTCGGCATCCTCATCAAACCACTCAAATGTGAACCTTTTAATTATATAAGTCTAGGTCTAGGAATGATGAAACAAATCTCATAAATGTGTCATTCTCATTTTAATAGTCTTATTACTATTAAATACATTCCGATAAATCTCGACAACTTAATCATTTCATCTGAAATGTTTAAGCATTTTTAATTCGCGAAATGTAAATTAAAATGTCACTTGTTGTTCATGTCTAATTCGTTTCACAAAAACCTTAATCACGCCTCAATTATTATATAGATGGTTAATATCTTTCGTCCAGGTTTCTGCTTCGTACCTCGTCGTGTGATTGTTCTATGAACATTCGCAATACTCGAGAAGAGCTACATAACTTCGTGGATGAAGTTCATCATATGCTAACCGTCATCCGTCATGACATTGTCAAGCTCATCACTTCCGTCTTTATTTTTCTTCATTTATTCTTTTTATTCCACAATCTATGCCCGGATGAGCACGAATTAAAAGGGAAGGGAAAACACACATGTTCACATATATCCTTTAACCAAACACTCTCAATAACTCACATAGGTGATTCTTATTCACAAGAAACCACAATATACACTTCTACCATACACTCAAACCTCATAACTATTATTCACTCTTATTAGTGATCACTAGTTCTAGTACATCCCCAAACCACCAAAGTGAAATGAAAAACCGAGTCATCCTTACTACTATCAACCTCGAGTCATCCACCTAGTCATCTTCACAAGAAGACTCACTATGTAACCATTCCCTATAAGTGAACTTCGTAATGAAATGCGTCTCATCCTCATATCTCGACACTTATAAGCATGCGTGCTTATATTGTCAAAAGTCAAGTGAATTTTGTAATGAAATACGTCTCATCCTCATATCCTGACACTCATAAGCATGTGTGCCTATGTTGTCAAAAGTCAAGTGAATTTCGTAATAAAATGCGTCTCATCCAATCATTTCCACTTTATAGCAAGTGAAGAACACAAAAAAGATATTCAATCTTCAAGTGTTATTAAGTCATCACAAGTGTTGTTGAGTCCAATCATTTCCACTTTCTATCAAGTGAAGAACACAAAGAAGATATTTAATCTTCATGTGTTGTTGAGTCATCACAATTGGTATCATTTCCACTTTCGTGTCTTTCACTTTTCTTCCACCATGAGAGAACTACCACCTCATTCACATTTTCACTTTTGTTCGTCAACATTAACAACCAACAAAACACCCAACAAACCTATAGTCAACACCTTCCCTTTCCATTCACGCTTATCCTTCTTCATTTATGTTTCCTCAACAAATCATCTTTATCATCAACATTTAGTTCGACCTAAAGTCTTACGATAATGTTTATCCTTAAACACCCCAAACATGAAAAGCATACATAATGCTTAACAAATAAACCTTGAGGATTTAGGAATCTCTCAATACAACCCTTAGTCTATTCAAATCCACATCATCATCTTGGTTAGATGACGATACCATAAGGAACGTGTAGATCAAAATACGTTAATACTCCTTATCCAAATGACATCTTAGAAGAAGTCATTCTCATAATAATAGTGTGTCAATCAATAAACGAATCTTGTTCTTGTTTATTACAGTCGGTATTATACCTAAGGATGTTGGTCAAGTCTTAGTCCTTAAGCATGTTCCGGTCGAACCTTATCATTGGTTCCTAAACATTCTCATGTCTTAAGTATATGTTATGATTCTTTTTATCATGGAATTAGGTTATTAAAACAATGATTGCATGTGTCTAGGTTTAAATTTTCTTTTAAGATGTCATAGTTTAGAGTGCATATATCTATGACATGCACTGACGTGCTTCCAGTTAGTGTATTGCTATATTATTATTTTGTTATCTTCGGGGTTATATATATGTGCACTTTTCTACTAATTTTTTTTGTAGCACACTTCCGTCTCTTGATTCCTTGGTGCCCCAAACAAGGGGGAGCATACACCGAGGGGGAGTTGCAACCGTTAGAGATCTACACATTTCTTGATATATGTATTCCACCTTTATAATATTGCTCTTATATATATATATATATATAATGTTGCACGAAACTAACCCTTGATGTAGGTTAAAAGTTTGCAACAAATTTGATCCATGGATCCGCTAGAGTCATATACAATGGGATGCAAGTGTCATAGGAGTGCAATGAGCTTAAGGGTGCTCGAGTGTCAAAGTAGATAGGAGCAAGGCTTCACTTGGGATGATGCAAGCTCGCCTTTTTGTTTCTAGGATTAAAGTGCAGTAAAAGTCTCGCCTAAGTGTCCACCTTTTTGCTTTGACAAAAGGGGGAGAAGAAGTGTAAACAAGTAACTTATACATTTTACTATGAGTTATAGTTTACATATTTTGTCATCATCAAAAAGAGGAAGATTGTTGGTAGAAATATTACGATATTTTATCCATACATTCCCTTTGTGTTTTGGTGATGACAAATACGTAACTTATAACACATAACGTAAAGTGCTTAAGTTACTTGTGATCACAAATCATCAATGCATTCATACGACAACATCTCTTGACGTCTAAAGACTGCTTCAACGAAGTTTGCACCCGACGTAAATCACTTAAGGTATGAATAAATAAATGCTTAATTTATTTTATGATCAAAGGAATTTTTATTTTTCTTAAACCTTACATTTTTATAAAATGTTACAAACATTTTTATAAAATGTTACAAACATTTTTAAAACTTATACAAAACATTTTTGCATTTATAAGAAATGTTTTATTCAAAATAAATATTTTGAATTCAAATTTTCTACCTTAAAACGGCTAGAAATATTACAGAAAACACCTCTCCTGGAAAAGACAAAAAAGGGAGCGTCTGGCTTAGAGCAACCCCCTTATCTATAGGGGCGGCCCCCTTAGTGATAAGGGGGCCGACACATGAGTTAAGGGGGCCTACCAAGCCAAAATGCTCCCAGCTTTGCCTATAAATAGCAGACTGTTTCTCACTGATTTTCTCACCTTTTGTACTCATTCTTTTCTGTCTAAAATCAGTTTATACATCACATACAATCCTTTAATAATTTAATCTTAAGCATTTGTTTCGAAGTAATTCAAGCTTATTCCTCCAAGTTTAAGAGAAGAACTCTCGTTATCATCAAGATACGAAGTTATGTAGTTTAGTTAGTGCATTAGTGACATGTATTACATTTACAATGTATAGATCGAGTCCATGTATTCCAAACTTGTGTAATAGTTAGATCGTGGTGATCATGGTGTGTATAGTTGGATCGTGATGATCGTCAAGAGTTTAGATAGATCGGGGTGATCTTGTTAGTGTCTAGGTGAAGTGAAGTGAAGTTGTGAAGTGAAGTGAAATTGTAAAGTGTAGTGAAGTTGTGCGGTTAGTATTTTAGTCCTCAAAATACAAAAGTTGTGATAGATTGGTTCTAGCTAGGATTAGAACTCGACATTTGGCTTAGTGTCGAAAATCAGTGTAAGCTTAATTGTGTTTGGTTTTGTCCGCCTAAAGGGAGCTTGTTGACTAGTGAAGTAACTCTTGAGTTGGGTACTCGGGGAGTGGAGTAGGGCGAAGAGGTGCTTTGTGACCGAACCACTGTAAATCATCACGTCCGGTTTGCACTTTCTTTTACCTTTTGCTTTACATCTTTATTTATCTTATCGCCTTAAATTTATATTTTCATTAGATTTATATGTATGTTGATTGTTGCTTATATTCTTTGGATGATGATTGTGTCATGGATAGAAGTTAACATTATGATTGTGTTTATATTGCTATGACATGTTTTAATGAATATAGATGTATTATTCACACTTCTCATATTGCGTTCAACTTGATTGATAATTTAATACAAAACGTTTTAAATTTTTAAATGGAAACGTATTCACCCCCCTCTACGATTTCTACAGACTCAGCTTTCCTTCAATAGCAAATATTAACTACGCCGTAGTTATGCCTAAGCACGTATATCCTTGATGACTCATGATAACTACGGCGTAGCTAAAGAGCTGGGCTACGCCGTCGCTTATTCTATGCCTTAGTCCATCTTTGAGCTATGACGTAGTCCGCTCGGGGCAACTACACTGTAGTTTTCTCCTAAAATCCATACTTTGTGCATTTTGTGCATTCATCGATCCGATTCCCATGTCTTTCCGCTCCAAGGCTCGTAATTTCCTACAAATGAAATATAAATCAAATAAGTATACATTTCAATTAGAATTATAGTAGTTATGAGCATTTCAACAGGGATTTTGATACATAAAAGCATAAACTATTTGGCGTTATCATTTATGTAATCTAGTTAGGGTCCTACCTCATTAACACATTTCCAATCTTGCACGGGTGAATAACAACACTGATAATTTAATTGTTTATCTCCTAGTTCGTCTTTCTCCTGAAAGGAAGTTCTATATATTAGTCATAATCTCAATTAAAAGCAAACTTAGTTATACAATATATGAGGTGAAGCCTTATACAGAACTTGCATGATAGTTTTCATATACTTGCAAGCTAATGTAGGCATACTAGTAACAAATAAGGATTAGGTTTACGGATACATTAGCCTTGCCAAACACTCGACGTGGCTACAATCAGACTCTTGGTGTAACTTCCCAGTTGAGATATGGGCCTGGATAAACTATGTGTGGTAAAAAAATTATTATCATCACCTGTAAAAAGGAAAAGGATTCGCATCTTTTACGCAAAGGATCGACCACAACCGGCATCAGACCTTTTTAGTTTCACAAAGACCCTACCACTCTGTCAATGTCTAAAAACAAACACAAAAATTATTTTTACCTAAATAAGGCTCAAATATGCAAGTATAAAAGCGGTGCCAACACCCGCCATAGCTGCAACCACAACTTGGGTGTGGTTGCCTCGCCAAGACACAGGCGTTGGTAAACGACACTCTGGAAAAATGTGAATGCATAAAATTATCATCATCGTCTTAATTACTCTATCATACATATACAATGAGAAATAACATTGTTTTTCACATGGATATAAAATAGTATGTATTATATATTAAGATCACATGTGACGTACAAAGATACACGTATGAAATTAACATAACTATTAAGCAATGACCAATTAACTCAAACTACTAGAGCATCGGTGCGACAATAAACAGAAGACCAAGGCATATGGATTAGCAGAATGTATACCAAAAACATTAATAAGAAATGGGTAATGGCAAAAGATATAGGAGTACATAGGTACCTAAGTCGTTAGATGATCAGTACAAAGCAACAGGAGTTCTAGATGATTCAGGTATATGAATGAATTGGTAGATAACGATATTAAAAGAAAATCATAAATAAGGCGAAGCAATTTAAGGCGAACCTTAACAACACCATTAGAAGCAGTGAAAACATGCCAATTGAAAAGGCATCATTTCAATTTTCTCTTAACCTCATTGCAAACACTGTCATTTCACTTTTAGATATAAATTCAGATGAAAATGACACCCATGAGGCTCAACTATGCCAATAGAAGCACTACCAAAAACCGGCCATGGTTGCAGCCATAATTTGGGTCCGGTTGCCCTACCAAGATACCGACATCGGTAATGGTTCACATGGTTTTCAGAATCCACAAAATATATAGATGAAATACAAATAATCTCATGTTTCCTTAATAGTGTCAATATAATACTTCATCAGGCGATCAAAGTATGTCACTTCAATTCAAGTTAGGCCCCTAAAGGTCTGCCCAACCCTTTGTTTCTTTACACAAAATTGATGAGGTGTCATTTTATACACTTTTTCGGGGTTATTTAGCCCCTAAAATCATGCAAATATCCTCATTTATCGTGCTTAATCATTTCATTTTGTGATTTTAGCATTTGGGAGGCATTTGGAGGAAATACACATGACTTGGATTAAATTTGGGAAGAAACAGACATGATTACAACTCTACATGAAGATCAATGAAGAATTGGTTTGCAGGTCGTGGAGACGGCATCACAATGTCTTGTGACGATGTCAAAATATTCAAGGGATGACGTCAAGAATTTTTATGACGACGTCAAAGTAGCCGACTTTGAGATTCCCAAAGAAGATTCTACGAGTTAACGACGTCACGATTAACAAGCGACGACGTCACGATTATTTTCCTATATATACAACCCTTTATTTTTAGGTTTAGGGTGAAAAACTTTGGGGGAACGAATACATACTTTGTAGCTGCGTTTTCAGACGATTTTTAGGGTTTTATAATCCTATTGTACTCTTCATAACTCCATGTTTAATTGAAGCGAATTCCTTATTCCTTTTAATATTTTGATATGTCTATGTATTGTTTGATTAAACGTTTTTTTGCTTTCAATTAACATGCTTGGCTAAATATAATTTGAGTTTGGTTATGATTGCATGAAATATAGTTGTTTATCTTCTATTATTGCTTCTTGTTAATGATGTGCGCGTTAGGCTTTAGCAAACTAGCTTCTTAATTGCATAGCGGAGACGTATAGGGAAACGCAACTAGGTTATAGGATACCCACGCAATAGTCTTCATACTACCTTGCCATTTGGGTAGATTCCGAGTTAGGTGTTTAATTAATTAAATATTTACACATTCCATTACGAAGGTGACGGGTAATAAAACAAGAGACAACATGTGACAACTGGCAATTCATTTTTACTTTCAGATTTTTATTTTTGAGATTTTACATACTATTTTTACTTTTTACGGTTGTGTGAATTAAATTACGTGAAACTGGGAAGTTATCCCGCGTATAACTGAAAACTGTCATTTGACGCGTTCCGACTTTCGAACAAGCGTAGTCTTTTTACGACTATCACGTTTCGACTTAACGAGCATATATTTTATTATATTTTTATTTTGACGTCGCGCGTTTTTAATTTTTTACGAGTTACGTAAATGTTAACTAGTCTATTTTTACTTGCACATGCATGCATCTTACCATAAATATCTAGATCCTTCTTGCGTGAGAATTCAAAATTTTGATCATTAGTTGCCCTTCGTCCTTGGTTTCGTCCGCACACCCTCAAGCCCAACACCATTCCAATTTTCTAGCTAGTGTGTCTCCTTTGGTACCATTATTGTTTGTCCCTTAACCAACTTGATCCGTACCTCACATGGGGTACCATTTCATGGCAAGCATAAATATCCATACCCTCATTCATTTTCATTCATACTTCTCTCACAAAAACACACACGCATAAAATATTTGCTTGTTGTGTCGGCAGTGGTGTTTTTGCTTGTTGTGAGATGTGTAGGAAAAGTTTGTCATGGACCATTTCCAAATTGGTTATCATATATACTAAAAAATCCATTCCTATCATTTATTGTGGATTATTAAAGTTGTAAAGCTCTCTTAAAAAAATTGTACATGCGTGTGTAAATGGTATACAAACCATTCAGCAATTACAACCCCAAAGAATACAAAGCATCATGCAGTTTTAGGTAAATACTCCAATAACTGTCATAACACACATCAAACACTTGCATCAATTGCATGTAACCATCAAGATGAATATGAAGTGTTGCTACAGAGAAGGCCAACAGACTATAAAACCAAACGCTTACAATCATAGTTTAACAAATATATTATGAATACTTATTTACAATCATTCATTATTATACCAACTCACACACTAAGGGAGGCTATAAATAACACATACATTTCTTAAACTTACCACACCTCCCAATTGATGTTAAAGACCTGCATGGCTGAAAATAACGACAACTTATGTCCTAACCATCTCCTCACGTTAACAGCTTAACCAACAACAAAAATGACATAACCACAATACCCTCACGTCACTCCTCAACTCTCATCACACATCATAATAGTAGACTCAATCTATACACGAAAATAAATCAAATATCTTAGATCGGTTCAACCTTGTTACAAATATTTTAAAGAAATATTTTAGTTTGAACACATACCCATCATAGATCTTGACACAACAAACGAAAATCAAAACAAATAACCTTACCCGAGACCTTTTATAAGAACTTGAAGCTATATCTGAAATATTAAACGGGTTACTTTATGTTCTTTATTCATGGTGTTTAAACAAAAAGGGGTTTGTGGAAAACTAGAAGGGGGGTTGAATAGTTTACCACTTTTTAATTTAATGTTTATGTTTGTTTATAAAAACTTAGATTCGACTTTTATGAATTCAATACTTGCACAATATGAATAATATAAATAAGTAAGAACAAATAAAGAAATAAGAGATAAGAGTTAGAAAGATCAAACCACAACACAAGGATTTATAGTGGTTCGGTTACGAAGCACCTCTTCGCCCTACTCCACTCCTCGAGCACCTAACTCGAGAGTTTTCTTCACTATGTCAACAAACTCCCTTATGGCGGAGAAAACCGTACACAACTTTCGCTTATATCAATTTCCGACACTAAGCTAGATGTCGAGTTCTAATCTTAGCTAGAACCAATCTATCACGACTTCACAACTTCTTCACTACTTTCACGACTTCACAACACAACTTCACAACTACACAACTTCTTCACGCCTTAGTATTCTTCACCACACTACTTCACTACTTCACTTCTACTTTCACACCTAACTATCACAACTTGGATGAATCACTAAGATTCAACTATACTTACAACAATCACCAAGATCTATCTACTACACAACTTTACAAGATTTACAAATGATTTACAAGTTATGATATGGATGCAACAAGATTGCAATACACACTTGAGGTGTAATACTTCTTCACTTGATGATGGAAGTATTCTTCTCTTGCACTTGAGGAATTGAGCTTGGATCACTTGGAAACAAAGCTTTATGATTAAATGATCAAAGGATTTTAATGAGATGTGTGGGCTGTTTTTGATCAGAAAGAATGAGTGCAAAAGGTGAGAAAATAGTGGGGAATAGTCCAGTATTTATAGGACATTCTGGAGGAGCGTCTACCTATGGGCGGTCCCCTTAAATAGGTGGGCGGTCCCCTTAAAGATAAGGGGGCCGCCCGTGTATTTAAGGGGGCCGCCCTAGACTGGGCGCTCCCCAGTTTGTCCTTTTGTGTAGGGCTTTCTAGCCGTTTTAGGTCCGAAAATTTGAATTTGGTCCGAAAATTTGAATTTCAAAATGTTTATTTTGAATAAAACATTTCTTTTAATTGTAGAAAATGTTTTGTAATGTTTATAAAAATGTTTACAACATTTTATAAAAGTGTGAGGTTGAATAAAATTTTCCTTTGATCATAAAATGCATTAAGCATTTATTTATTCATACCTTTAAGCGATATAATTTTCGAAATGAAAATTTACTACTAATTACTTGTTTACGTTTAATTTTACATTGAACGTTTTTATATTTTGTGATTATCAAAACGTAAAGATGTGAAAAATATTAATAATGTTTTTAGGCATTATTTCTATCAAAAATCTCCCCTTTTTTGATGATTACAAAATTTAAACTCATTAAATGTAAAATTATTTTTAAACAAGTATTTAATAAGTTTTATGTCATTTCTCCCCCTTTTTGTAGAATCAAAAAGGCATTGTCGAGAATTGCTAGTAAAATTAACGGAATAAATGTTCCCCCTTGATGTGTGCTCCCCCTCGTTTGAGGGCACCAAGGAATCGAGCTATGGTTTCTTGGCTACAAAAACGAGTTAGAACAATACAAATATTTCTAACATGTAGCAAGAAGGAAAAATATGGCATAATAATAATGCAACCAACAATAATCATCCATTAAAAGTAAAATAGTGTGTGAACCACACTCATGCATACATAAGGAAAATAAATAACATGCTAACATACATGGAATTTTTAAACTAAAAAAACTCCTATAACTAGTAAAGCTCTATAGGATTTGCTTGCAAAATGGTGGATGGACAATTATTTGAGAAACTAAACATAGAGTATGTTTAGTTTGGGGAAGATGATGGAGATGGTGGGATGATGGTTGTTGGTGGTTGTGAGAGCATATGTTCAATATATGAAAACATATATTGAAGTTCATCTCTTAACCTAAAAATGAGGGTTCGGTTGTGGACACAACAAAGGCATGAATCACCATTCGCTTTGAGTAAATTCCCAGGGATGGGATGCCCAATGATGGGTGGATAAAGTGATGGTGAGTTGTGATAGACATCTAGTGAAGTAATGGGTGAGAGTGAGAGGGTTATTTCCATTGAGTTGGGTGCTTGAGTTGAAGATGGTGGAGGAACTCTAGGTGGAGTTGGCAATGGGGAGTTTAGATACCCATTGGTGAAGGGTGATGATAAGAGAGTTGGTGATTTTGGTGTGTAGTCAATGGATGAAGATAATGTGTTTTTCATGGATGGTGTTTTAGAGGGTGCATTAGGAGCACTTGGTGATGAGACTTGAAACTTGGGAGATAGGGTTGTAGTGTTGTTAGGTTTATGAAAAAGACGCGGTCACCCCGTGTATTGTCTAGAATAGCATAGCTCATAGTTTAAACGTAAGCGTATGACTCATGGTATTGGGTCGGGTCTTTTACCTACTTGTAAGCCCATACCATAACCCATTAGGGCATCTAAACTCTTGTATAAAAGCCTCTTTCCAGCCATAGAAAGAGGTTGGTTGTTCATTTTATCAAAAACACACATAAGGTGTAGTTTCTCTCACTAGAACTCACTTTCTCTCTCTATAAATTCGGCAACCCCTAGATCATTGATTGTGTTATGATATCAAATATACTACAATCGGTATTAGAGCACATGGGATGATTAGCTAGATTGTGTGTGCGTTTTCTTGGTTAGATTAGATCAAAAGTTTGGTTTTTGAAGGTTTATGTTCTCATTCTTGACACTCTTTGATTCTCACGTTTGTGGTGTTAAAGTTGGTGTTTTTATAGTTGTTATAGCCTTCTAGGATCAAGTTGTGCAAAATAAACCAAGCAAAAACGTTCAAAATGGTGATTTTAGGTGTTTTTAGGTGAAAAAGTCATATTTTTCATCATTGCGTTTTGTCTCTCTGGCAAAATTCTTCATTGCGTTTTGTCACTGTGTTTTGTCTCAAGTTCACTGCGTTTTGGTCACTGCGTTTTGTCTGACTTCACTGCTTTTTGTGTCTTGCGGTTTGTCTATAACAGGTTGAGATTTGTCTCTGCGTTTTGCGTAATTGAAGACCCATATTGCGTTTTTCCTAGGAGAGACTCTGTCCATTTCATTTCTTGATTGCGTTTTGTCTCAAGACTTGACTGAGATTTGACTAAGGCTCTTCATTGTGTTTTGTCTCTAACAAATTGAGATTTGTCTAAGGCTCTTCACTGCGTTTTGCCTAAGTCTTATTATCTTCATTACGTAAACTCATTTCAACCAAACCAAATCTTAATTAAACAACATATCACCTAATCTAACAAACAATCATCACTTTTAACATACAATCACTAATAATTGTTAGATCAACATAATCATTTCACAATCAATTAAGATGGCTAATCTTTCGGAATACATTCAATGTGCCGGTTCAGATACCCGACCACCTATGCTTGATAGAACTGACTTTGCATCTAGGCAACAACGAATTTGACTGTATTGTCGGGGTAAAGAGAACGAGGTAAACATCTTGAAGTCAATTGATGAAGGACCATTTCAGATGGGAACATTTTAGGAAACTCTTGCAGAAGGAAATGAAGGTGCCTTACATCTAGGTCCAGAACGACCTCGTGTCTATTCTAACCTGTCACCTGAAGATAAGGATAGGTACAATGCTGACATTCGGGCAACAAACATCCTACTTCAAGGGTTGCCAAAAGATATCTACTCTCTTATCAATCATTACACTGATGCAAAGGACATATGGGACAATGTGAAGATGCTCCTGGAAGGTTCGGAATTAACAAAAGAAGACCGTGAATCACAACTGTATGATGACTTCGAACACTTTCGTCAGCACAAAGGAGAGACTATTCATGATTACTATGTCCGGTTTGCCAAACTCATCAACGACATGCGTAACATCAAGATGACCATGTCCAGAATGCAGTTGAATTCTAAGTTTGTTAATAACATGTTGCCAGAATGGGGTAGATTTGTAACAGCAGTGAAACTCAACAGAGGCTTGAGGGACTCCAACTATGATCAACTGTATGCTTATCTAAAGCAGCACGAGGCACATGCCAATGAGAACAAAATGATGTTAGACCGATTCACTCAACACACAGTTGATCCTCTCGCCTTGATGTCCAATGTTTGCACCTCAGCAGTAAAAATACACAATCATGCCATAAATCCATCAATCCACATATGTTCCACCACACTTTGCTAAGACATCGTCTCAACTGATTCGGGACTCCTCTCAATGGAGCAACTTAATTAAGAATTTAGAACCAAAAACACTTGCCTTGCTCACAGACCAACATACAAAACATCCTCACATCAAAACAAACATCAACTCAAACTTCATTAATCCTAGGAACCAGCCACACAGTTCAAGAAGCAGGGTTGTGGATTAAGAATGATCAGGTCTACAAATCAGAAGACAGGGGTAACAATGCACGGGGTTGCAGGTAACAGCTGTTTATGGGGGAGCTCAGAACAGAGTCGGGAATGCTAATCCAGGTCAAGCAAGGCAGGGTAAGATGCGACAGACCGCAACGGTAATAGCCACATAGCAAGGAGACTGCACTCCAGCCAAAGCGACCACAGAACTCTGATACTTCAAAGACAAGATGTTGTTGATGCAAGCTCAGGAGAATGGGGTGGCATTGGATGAAGAACATAACTTTTTCTCTTGCAGTAGGACATGAAAACGTTGTTGATGAAGATGTGGAGGAGCAACCTGTTCAAGGATTTAGCACTCAATGTGGATAATTGTGTTTCAAGTTGAATGACTGTGATGCTTTTCATTCTGATGTTGATGAGGCTCCCATGGCACAAACTATGTTCATGGCTAATCTATCATCTACAGATCCTGTTTATGATGAAGCCGATCCATCGTATGATTCGGACATTCTATCTGAGGTACACGACCATGATCAATATCAGGATGCTATTTGTGAACATCATGAAGAACACGAGATGCATGATGATGTACAAACCAACCTACGTTGTTGACTCACATGCCAATTATAAGAGTGATAGTAATATAATTCCGTATGATCAGTATGTAAAGGACAACACAATGCCAGTTGTACAAAGCAATGTATCTTCTATTCTAAATGATGCATACATGATGATATATAATTATATGTATGAACCTCATGCCCAGTCTGTCTCTAAAATAACACGGAACACAGTAGTTGATAATTCACTAACTGTTGAACTTGCAACATATAAGGAACAAGTTGAACTGTATGAAAGACGGGCCAGGTTTGAATTAACGGAGAGATAACAAAAGATTGATGAACAATTAAGAATAGTTATCACTGACCGAAATATTAAGGAAGAAAATTTGAAAAAGGAACTTCATTCTGTAAAATTGCAACTTGCTTCTACCATCAACCATAACAAGTTGGTAGAAGAAGTTACGTCTTTGAAAAAGGATTTTAAACAGAAAGAAAAAAAATACCTTGAAGAATTTTGGACATGAAAGCGTTAAAAGAAAAGGTCGAGGATAAATTATACAAACAAGACCAGTCTCTTCAAATAGTTCACATGTTGTGTAAACCAAAGCCCTATTATGATGAACTGAATAAGGTAGTACAAGAACCCTTTATGCCTCACTCGTGCAAAGCAAGTTCAGCTTGCCTTATATAATGGTCATGAAATTATCAAAACCAATCATGTCCCGGCCTTAGTGCGCAATTCAGAGGATACCCTAGAGATAGCTGAAATCACTAGGAAGAAAATAAATGACAAAATGAAAAACCCAGAGTGTGTGCAAAAGAAAGTTAAGATCACACCACCTGATTACTCAAAAGAGAACTATTTAGCGACTTTCACACCACAGAAACAATTGACCCCTGAGCAAATATTTTGGTCTCAAGATCTCATTAAAATGAAAGCCGAGGCTCTCAAAACGCAGGCCACAACCTCAAGGCCAATCAAAGCGTTGATTGTGTATCCTCCAAATACACCTGCAACGCTTGTCCCAAGGGTCCTTCCAACTAAGAGTCAAGTAAAAATTAACATTTTTTCACTAATACAACTCTTTTCGGACTTTGAAAAAACTTGTAACAAGAGAATCACACCAATGGGGCTCACTGAAGGGGAAAGGGGTTTTGAACAAACCAAGGCATGTTATCTCACCGAGGTTATTCCATTTTTCAAAACACTTAAAGAACATTTTGAGGGCATTCAAAAGGCTCTAACTAAAGAAATTAAAGAAATGAAAGATATTTTTGAAGAGTTAGAAGCTGAGGTTGACCAAAATGGTGTAGATAGGAAACATGATGAGATTGAACGGAAAAACCTTCTTATTGCTAATGTTAGAGACAAATAAAGAAGGTTTTTCCGTTCAATCTCATCATGTTTCCTATCTACACCATTTTGGTCAACCTCAGCTTCCAACTCTTCAAAAATATCTTTCATTTCTTTAATTTCTTTAGTTAGAGCCTTTTGAATGCCCTCAAAATGTTCTTTAAGTGTTTTGAAAAATGGAATCACCTCGGTGAGATAACATGCCTTGGTTTGTTCAAAACCCCTTTCCCCTTCAGTGAGCCCCGTTGGGTGTTCTCTGTTACAATTCATAAACCTTCAAAAACCAAACTTTTAATCTAATCTAACCAAGAAAACGCACACACAATCTAGCTAATCATCCCATGTGCTCTGATACCAATTGTAGGTAATAAGAAACACTAACAAAAGACATGATCCGGAGGTCGGGGAGGATTAAACAAATAAGTTGCTATTGTATTATTTAGTGAGAGAAAGGAAAGATATGTGTTTTCTAGAGAGAGAAACACACACACCTTATTATAAGTAAAATGAATCCTCACCCCTCCATGGAAGTATGGAGGGGGTATTTATAGTCCTAATGACACACAACTATCGTAACTAGTCATTATTAGTCCCTACGTGTCACACTATAGATGAACTAATGTAATTCCGAATATGTCACCATATTTTAAGGCTAACAATCTTCCCCCAATATGTGGACATACGAATTACTTACAATGTTCCTATCATGTACAAATACAACACAAATAAAGTCTTCCAAAGCTAAAGATGTCTTCTGATTTCTCCTTATCTTAAAACTTGTACTCCAGCTTGGATCCTCATTGTCTTTACTTGAACAAGAACCATTGTAGTATGCATGAACTGGATTAACTTCCCCCAATCCATGCAGCATGTCTCAAAAAGCTTTTTTCATCGACTCCTTTTTGGCGAAGTTTCTGAATCAGCTTCCCCCCAAACCAACATCCCTATCTTAAGCAGATTCTGAAACTTTAATGTAGCTTGAACAATCTTCTACTTGTCAGTGTCGTGCACAAACGGAATTTTATAGAAGTCAACTCACAACCAACGACCACTTACTTCTCTGGTAATTAGGGCTTGGTGGAATATTAGTTCTGGGGTGCATGTGAGAAATAAGCATTTATGCTTCTCGCGGTTTTTTGCAGAATACTAATAAACCAATATAAGTAAAGTGTTACTCTAACTTCCCCCTAGAAGTTGACATGGTAAATCAAAGTCAACTAAAGTCCTGGAAGTTGCATTATTCCCATGATTGGTTGCGAACTCTCGGAAGCATCATTGTAGTGTACGTTTATATACTCGAGAAGTTCTTGTCTAAAGCACAAATCTTGAGATCCAAACAAAGCATTACCCTCTTGTCTTCAAAAACCGTAGAGGAGATGAAGCAAGAATCAAGAAAACTTGGTATAATCAAGGTCTTGTATATGAATGTCGTTGAGAACTTTGAGAATTTTGCTTAGACTGTGAAGTATCTTTGTCTTGGAATGGCACAATAATATCCCGTGAGAATTGCTGATTACATCTCAACCTTTAAACTCTCTGGCTAACTTACCAACCTCGTATTCTGTTGGCTATTGTTGTGATCACTTGGTGAAGTAAACCCGATATACCAAACTTGAAAATGAAGTAAAATCCCCCAAATTTGTTACTTAAGCTTGCACTGTTGTTGATTGAAGAACGCTGCAAAATAAATATATAGTTTTTTATTTTTTTGTTTTTTAAACTTCACCTATACCCAAACCAGAAAAGTATAAGAAGTTCAACACCTCTTGAAATTATAAAACGACTTCGCGTGTGACACTGAGTTACTCAATGTAATCCTTTAGTGATGAGTTAAACAGGTCTTAATCCCAACCACCCATGACTACTGGAAACTAGATTAATTCAAGTCTCAGTAATATCCATTGTCGTCAAGCAAGTCATCAATCGATGATTGGTTTAAAGAAAAGGGGTAGCAAATAGAAGAAAGTCTCGATGGTGAAATAAGTAGACACCTTCATGAAACCCAACTTCAATCTCAAATTAGGGATACACAAATAAAAATCCGTGATAACTCCCTGTCACTCGTAATCCGAATCTTTAGCTGTTTGTCGTTTTTGTGAAATCTTATTCGGTCGTTTGTGTGTTATGTATGGTTTGTTGTGTTGTGTTAGTGTTTTATGTTGTTGAACTAGAACAAATATTGTTTTGAATTGTCATTAACGAATCAATATTGTCTAGTCAAACTTGTCGTGATAGCATTTTAGTCCCCGGCTCAATCCATAGCATTAGCCAAAAAAATTAGCTACACCATAAGCGAGCCTTTATTTTGTAATACAGGCCCCCTATATGCTTATGAAAACCTAGGATAATCCAAAATGCACATGTCTAGACCATCTTAAAAAAATAAAACTTGGTGCAAAATCTAGTTGTACCATAAATCTAGTCCAACTCCGTCTATGTTTTATCCGGCCCACATTTTTTTAATAGACCCGGTCTACTCCATAAACTATAACCGGTCTAGGATTCCATACCTACTTCATCCAGATATATATAACCTATCTAACAATTAGGGTTTCTTTACCTTATTCAACATAAATTTCCTTCGCCTCCTTTTTTCTTTTTCCTTCTTGCTAGTTACACAATGAATTCCTATTCCTTAATTTTAAACTCAATAACTTTCATACCATCCTTATCACACGATAAGACAGACGAAGCCACACACAATCAACGAAGACACCAATGATCCGAAACCCCTTTTTATGCTTTCATATCGAATCACCACAAAACCCACGCAATACGATTGAAGATTTTCGGCAATAAGATCAATTCAATGGTCTGGGTAGGTATTATGGTTATTGTTTTGTGTGTCGGTTGTTTATTATCACGAACAAAGGAAGGACAAAACAATCTTGTCTTAGTCCTAACTTTAAAATTCGCATATCAATGAGGATATTTTCACAATAAAGACCTATGATGATTTCTCATTCGTGTTTGGATCGATTTCTGTATCACACGTAAAACGAGAAAAACTGAGGTCATTTGACATTTTAATTTCCTTCGAGTCTTGATAAGATGGTCGTGGAGATTGAGGTGACGAAGGATTTATAGGTATAGATGCTATTGTTGGATATATTGGTCGTTGTGAGGCTGTGACGATGAGTTATAGGTGTTGATATGGGATTTGTTGGATTTGTTATTGAGTTGTTAAGGCTGATATTGTTATAAGTTGATGCTATGAGTCGAGTTTGTGTTTGTTCTTTCTTCTTCATTTATGTTTTTTGGTTGAAATGGATTTGGTTTTGAGTCTCGATGTTAGAGTGGATGGATGAATAAAGTTGCGATGATGGATTTGACGAGGGGATGTAGGATTTAGTACAGTTGCATTTGGGTTTGTGATTGTGTTTGTTGTAAATGATTCAGTTCAAACTCGGTATTAACTGAGTTTAGAAACTCAGTAGATAATTTGTGTTTGTTGAATTTGTTGTTTTTGATTTTGTTGAGTCATTGGTACAAATTCGGTACAGATTTGATTTTCACTTTTTCCACCTAAAAATCACCCTTTTGAACGTTTTTGCTTGGTTTCTTTTGCACAACTTGATCCTAGAAGGCTATAACAACAATACAAACACCAACTTTAATACCACAATTGTGAGAATCAAAGAGTGTCAAGAATGAGACCATAAACCTTCAAAAACCAAACTTTTGATCTAATCTAACCAAGAAAACGCACACACAATCTAGCTAATCATCCCATGTGCTCTGATACCAATTGTAAGTAATAAGAAACACTAACAAAAGATAATGATCCGGAGGTCGGGGAGGATTAAACAAATAAGTTGCCATTGTATTATTTAGTGAGAGAAAGGAAAGATGTGTGTTTTCTAGAGAGAGAAACACACATACCTTATTACAAGTAAAATGAATCCTCACCCCTCCATGGAAGTATGGAGGGGGTATTTATAGTCCTAGTGGCACAAAACTATCGTAACTAGTCATTATTAGTCCCTACGTGTCACACTATAAATGAACTAATGTAATTCCGGATATGTCACCATATTTTAAGGCTAACATAGTGTCACTCTAAAATGACTGTTGCAGTAGCAGTGAATAAATTGGCTAAACCATGTCTTAAAAGGATGCCATAGCAGAGAAAATTTGTTACTTTTCATGATAATTTATTCATCTAATTCTTTAGTCACGTTGTCCAATTTAGTTGAGTACATGTTTTTCCTTTTTATGCAACGATAACTGCATTAAGGCAATTTAAACATTACAACAATATTTTCTATTAGGATATGTCATGGTATCTTATTGGAATTGTTTAAATAAAATTAGTCTGTGTTGCTTTTTTTACGTGAACAAGGTATAAGCTATTCTACTAGAATACGTCATTCTATGTTAGAAGATGTCACCAATTTCTTGGCTACCTCCCTCATGTTATGTCTTTTTGGTGGTTTTGTTGCAGATACCTTTCTTGGCGGTAAACATTTAATTCGGTGTCACTTGACATATAAGTTCATATATGTAAGATTTATATATAGAAGTCTTATTTCATTTTATGATAAAAGAGTAAAGTAGCTAACAAAATATTTAGAACAATTTTTTCTAACTAATGATCTGTTGTGTACTAGATTTTATATGGATTAGCTTTGATGAAGGATGCTGCTATTATTCATTGTGATCTAAAACCCGAGAACAGATGAACTAATCATATTGAGGTAAATCATATATTTTTTATATTGATTAAAGTGTGTTGGTATTTTCACTATCAACTTTTTACCAAAAAAGGGGAAGTTATATGCGGATATATAAATGCAGGGTTGACAAAAATGTTACAGAGGACGGAGTTAGAGAGGTGTGTAAGTGAGGCTAAAATCGAACATGAGTCTCAACCGGTATAACATCAGGTGTAATTGGCTAATCCAGTTTTGAATGACTGGCAGATAATTTCATATATGTAAGATTTTATAGATGAAAATCTTATTTCATTTTATGATGTTTATAGGTACCTAACCAGTGCCATATTCGTTGCGCTTTAAACTACAGTGAGTTATTCCTTAAGTCTATGTTTTTTGATATTCAAATGAAACAAACTGTTTCTTCTTATGATCACATAAGTATGTTCCTTATGGTTGTGTCTTTTTTTTGACAGATAATAGCAAAAACTGAATCAAGATGATGAGTGTGCATTGGTACAATGATAAGTGTGTGTTATTATAGGTGGCATGCCTATATATGATTAAGTGAAACTGATTTTAGGAGTGTTAGAGTTTGTTAACTGCAGTTACTAGCGATTTCGAGTTGAATTGAGGATGTAATGCATTTTGTGGTGACGTGGCTATTTTGGTGGCAGGTTTGGCTCCTGAGACAAAGGTTACGGAGCCAAGGTTGTCTGTTGTATTGATGAATTTTGAGAGCCAGTATCGACAGGTGAGTATGAATATGTGGATAAACAACGGCGCTTATGCTTCATTTGTTTCGCAGCTTATAAGGCTTTTTATTTCAGAGGTGATTTATAAGTTGGCATGGGTTTGAATTTCTAAAAAGTAACTGATAAGATTTTATGTTTGCCAAAATTGGGGTTTATAAAGTTTTGTGACGATCGAATGAGCAAAAGTGTGTTAGTAAGGGTTGTTTGGTTAGTGAATGAGGTTTTTTTAGAAATTGTTACCCTTTTTATTTGCTGCGTTTTGGTCTGAACTTTACAGGATACAGTCTCTGACAGCGGGATTTAGCATAATAATTGATGATAAGCATCCGCAAAGGAAGGTAAGATCATTTGCACTTTTTTCGATGGATATCCTTGCTTAGAGGGTGTGTGGATATGCTTTTCTAAAGTGATTTCGGGATTTAGCATAAGAATTGATGATAAGCATCCGCAAAGGAAGGTAAAATCATTTGCACTTTTTTCAATGGAATTCCTTGCTTAGAGGGTGTTTGGATATGCTTTTCTAAAGTGATTTCGTGGTTTTATTGTTTTTTCAGCGTACGCATGATGAAGCAACTTTAATGACAATTCGTGAGCGAGATTGCGTTGGCCATGTTGGGATATTATTGTAATTGCATACGAGCCTGTATGGGCCATCGGAACTGACAAAGCGACACCACTTGAGCAGGCTCGAGAAGTACATGTGGTTATTCGTGGCTGGCTTGCTAAAAAAAGATATCGGCTCATGTTGTCTCTAAGACACGTATCTTATACGGAGGTATTAATTAACGAATTTTTTTACCTTCTAGCCTCAATGTTTTCTTTCTTTTTAAAGACAAAGAATTTAATACTACAAGCGTGCTTTAATTTTTGCAACACTTTGCTATAAGAACATGGGATAGGATTTTATGAATAAATAGACCTAGCGTCGGAAGTTTGTGATTTATTTGCTTAGGGGGTGTTTGGATGTGAATTCAAAACGGATCTTTGTGTTTTCAAAGTGACCATGTAAAATTTAGTTACATCGATTAAGGGTCATTTTTACATGCAAATTCTTAAACAAGCATGCCAAACACTCAAATCATAACTTGACATAAGATACACAGATCCAAAACAGAGGCTATCTTAGGCAGCGATTGATGTTAACTGGACGCTATCTTAGGCAGCGAGTGATTTTAGGCTCTATTATCTGATTATGATTTATACTTTTGCCTTTATGTTATTAGAATAAGATTCAGGAGACTTACGACATCATTGTTAGGCTCTATTAACTTACGGCATCATTATTTATCTGAATAGCTTGACATATATGCAGCTCTTAGCATCAGTTACATAAAACTCGCATTTAACTTAATTATTAATCAGTCCATTTGGGTTATGTTTTATTTCATTGGTAGATGTTCATGTAGAAAAAAAGGTCAAACTGCTGAATATATTGGCAAAACCCATCAGACCTACTTTGACCCATACCCAAGTGACAATTTTAAGATGAACGCATTTTGCCTATTACTTAACCTGTGCAACTTGCCACCTCTAGCTCATGCCAAACACTCAACATTTTTGTATCATACGCTTGACATCTTTCAGCTTCATAATATTCGGTTTAAAAAAATATATATGTTGAGTGTTAATGCTGTTTGGGTAAATTAAAAGGTCAGCTTCTGTTTAATATGTGAATGTCGAAGTAGTGCCTACATCGAAGCGGTGCAATTCCTTCACTATACTTAAAAGGGTTTTGTTATTAAGCCATGCAAAGGAGTGTTTGATTTCCACATACAAAATCTAATTAGTATAGTACAGCAATAGAGTCATCGATAAACTAAATGACCACTGCATATGAGGAGTGGTAACATTTAGGATCCTTGTTCGACCCATTTACTGTTATTAATCGATGCAAGTAAGATGCTGCTTTAAGACCTATTGTAAGCTCTGTTCATACCCATTTTATGTTTATTTAGATAGCGTTGTTTGGATTAGCTTATTTTACCCTTTTATTGGCTACCTGAATTATATAATTATTTCATAGTTTGTTCTAAAGGAAGCAAATAGTATACATGAAAGTACTTGCACAACATTTGGTTTCAGTGTATACGTCATCTAAGTTGTCTTTTACTTAGTAATATTTTGAAGTTGTTTAAATTAAACAACTATGCACCTTTAGTTGTAAATCTACTTAATGACTTCAGAAAGTAAGTAGTTATAAATTTATGATGCTTATTAATAGTACTTGAAAGTAAACAATAGACATAGGTAAACAGCTATAGTTTTGAAGAATTGATTGTGATTTCAGCAATCATGCGACTGAATCAACATATGAGAAAGCAACAAAAGGGTATTACTCATAAAGGTTACAAAAAGATATGGACATTTCTGTGTGATGAAAGTTTATAAAATTATTCTTTTTACGAACGCAGGTTCAGGTAGCAGTCTGAGAAGAACCACATAATCAGGCCCTCTTATTGGTCGCGCACATCCAGGGATCACATGTATAAGAGTGGACAAGTCGTTTTAGTTTTTTCTTTACCTAAAAAATTCAATTTAGTTCACATATGATGAGCTTGCTAAGGAAACCTACGACTTTAGTATGGCTAATAAGATTGGCCGAGGAGGTTTTGGTGCCATTTACTATGGAGAGCTTAGGGGCAAGCTGCTTCTTATTGATGTTTATAGACTTCTATTTTGTAATCAAAATAATCTTAAAAATTTGCCACGTCGCTTACATAAGTCATCTTATACGATGTATACCAAAAATCAAAGATTTTGGTTACTTATAATACCTTATGCATGAATCTAAATAATTCTAAATGTTATTATCTTGAGAAGTGTAGTATATTGGATATCATAACACAATCAATGATTTAGGGGTTGGCCGAATTTGTAGAGAGAGAAAGTGAGTTCTAGTGAGAGAAACTACACCTTATGTGTGTGTTTGATAAATTGAACAACCAACCTCTTTCCATGGCTAGAAAGAGGCTTATATACAAGTGTTTAGATGCCTTAATGGGCTATGGTTTGGGCTTACAAGTGGGTAAAAGACCCAGCCCAATACCATGAGTCATACGCTTACGTTTAAACTACGAGCAATGCTATTCTATACAATACACGGGGTGACCGAGCCTTTTTCATAAACCTAACAATCTCCCCCTAAGGGAGGTTACCCCAGAAAATACAATTTGAAGTCTAGCATTCTAAGTCTTGATCTTTTGACTTTAGCTCGTAATCTTTGATTCTTTATTCTTTGATTCCTTTGTACATTATGTAGTGATCTTTAATTATGGTTCCATTGACTTGTGTGATCTTTGAGCTTTCTTTGAGGTCATCAGTCACAGCAAATCTCTAAATCATCCTTGTATAGTGGTATTGCCTCCATGTGATGTTGTGACCTTCGGACCGGCATGCTCACACTTTTCTAGATCATGATAGCAAGCATCAGAGGTGCAGAAGCTGTGTTGTAGGTCTTTCAGTTATCATGATGTCTATAATTAAGAATACGAAGTGTGAGCATGGGGTTATAAATCGATGTGTCTCTTGCCAGCAGCTGCTACCGTCGGGATTCCTGCATGTATATGTTAGTAATAAACAAACAAAAGTGTCTTTGTTCACTTTCGTTGAATAAGGTTGCAAGAACCACGGTTCCCCGTTAATCAGTATAAATACTGCCTGTGATCAGGTAGAATTCCGAAGAATCTCCTTGACAGGGTTTCGCAGCTGTGCTAGCCGTTCTCAAACCGGAGCGTCTCAAAGTAGACAAAGCACGGAGTGAGTGAACCAGTGAATTAGAAACCCACTGATTAATGAGAAATTGATTTGAAAATCAGTCGGGTGTCACTCAGAAAAGAGTTTTTGTGACGCATTAAAAGTTTTATATCATAAGATCAGATTTCATCAGAAACACATTTGTTTTGAAAGATATACACAGTCAATGTGCTCGAAAATCAGTTGTTGAGCACATCGAAAGGTTTTTCAAAAACAACTCGTCAATTCATATACTGGAACAAGTTTGATTCACTCGGAATCGCCCCATCGTTGTTTTCCAGTTGTCACAAGTTTGATCCTTAAGAGGATCTCACAAGTTACCTACCAAGAGCTTGTTTGATGATGGCTCTAGAAGGATTTCCATCTTCATTGTGAATACTTACGTATCACTCTGGATGTTCTGGCAATACACTAGGATAATGCGTAGGGACTCTAAGATCTTGCTTTGTTTATCAACAGTGTGTATGAACAGCAAAGTTTTGTATTAGTGTCCTAACGAGATTTATGGATGATCTCATGGCTCTAGACTCAATAGTGCACTTTTGGTTTTAGTAGTCGGAGACTGAAGCGGACTGCCACCTTTTCAATATCGTCTAACTCGGAGTGAGAGAGACGATAAAAATGTATTGATCTCCGTGAGAAATGAAACAAGAATCCTTTGAGGGATCTTGAGTAGTTAGAGAGGGTTGTGTAGCGTATCACTGGGTCCATGATACTTGTCTTCCAATGTCAAGAATCAACAGTGTATTCTGACACGTATGTAGTGACCCAGTTTCTGCCTAATGTTTAAGGAGGGCTGCTTTCTTTTCAACCTTTATCTTAACATTTCTTTTTCATTCTTTAACCCTTTTAGTGCTTACTGAGACTTCATTACTAGAACCTTGTTGGGTATGTTCCAGTACTAGCTTCATCTTAGTCCGCACTATTCCCTTATTCTCACATTACTTCATTTTAATCATAGCTAAGGACTTCTACACTAACTAGTGAATTGTCCCTGGGTAGATCCCTCTGGCTCTGGCAGGATCGTGGGAACGATTACCTAACCTTACCATCCTTATAACTCTGATAGAATAATTACAGGGTCGGTCTTTGGTATTTCCACAATTGCCATCATACACCATTCGCTCCCCCTCAATATGTGCATCAAATTCGAAATAGTTTAACACATATGGGAGAGCCTACACTTGAGTCCAAAAAATCACATTTTTATTAGATTTTCATATTAAACTTACATTTTCTCCCCCGATCAAAAATTTCAAACCCTCTGAGATTTAGGATCTCAATTGATTTAAATATGTTAGAAAAATTTAGGAGAAAATGTGTCTGATTTAATACAGCCGATAATGAACAATATTCATTCTCCCCCCTCAATTCTGGAGGGACATAATCCGTGTCAGTTATTATGAGTTTGTTCTAATGGTTACAAAATTTGACACAAACTCATAAAAGACAAAATATACCGACACAAAACACATCTTAATCACTACTGTATAATGTACATAAGGATACCCCACAAGAAATGGACCTTGATTGCAGAGATGATGTGATCATTCGGTTCTCTGTAGAAGTCTGTAGTCTCCCTCTCTTACTCTTCCACCAACAAAGCTTTCCAGGTTACGGAAGATCCTCCTTGTCTTAAGCCGTTTCTGAATGGCAAACATGAACTCCTTGCTTCTTTTGACATCTTTCCTTGTCCAAAACCGTGTGTCCAAACCCGGATTTATCCTGTTGACCTTGAATTCCTTGACCCGGTAGTCCATTGCCTCATCAATCTGTTGCAGAGTGCCGTCGCTGAACTTGTGGATCTCATTGAAGCGCATGATCATCTGAACCCCATATTTATCCTTAAATGTGACGGCTCTTGGAGAGTCAATTACGGTGAAGTCGTGCTTGAACTCAAAACCAGTTGCATCCCATCGAGGTTTGGTGAGGTTTAGCTAAGTCTGGTAGCTCTCAATCCCCAGTTGGAAGTCTTCTACCCGTTGTCTGATCACCAAGTTTCTGATCCATAAGTTGACTGCAGTAGAGAGAATCTTCTTATCTTAGGGTGGAAGATGGTTCAGATGACCTTGAAGATTCAATAAGTACAGATCTTCAAAGTCACTCGGGTACAGATATTTGAAGTCCCTATCCACAATAATATACTCATTAAGATCAGCTCTACGAAGGACGATCGTCTTCATGTAATCGTACCCATATAAAGAGAAAACTTCAATTCTAACAACACTTAAAATGCGCATATGAGTCCGTACAGCTCTGCGATCACCCTCAAATGTGTATATGTCAATGTAGAATCGTTATCTTTGGAACCACCAGTGAGAAATACCATACATAGACGCAATGTCATACTTGCATTCTTCTTCAATCCACATCTGATAGGGTACCATTTGCTCTAACCCAACATCAGGATAATACGCCGCTTTTATCTTCGAGATTGACAACGCAGGTCTGCCACCCTTGCTACCATATCTTAGATACTCTAAATCTTTGTTAAAGAAGAAGTCAGCTTGAATTGTGACTTGCCCTGGCTGACCACCCAGTGGTAGTGGTTTGCTAACATTATGCCTGATGATTGCATCGTCCACTTGATCGGTGAGGAGTTTATGGCATTCTTCCATTTGGTACTGGAGATGAATCACATTAGGATGGAAGACTTTGACAATTTCAAATGCAGGGCCTTCCAGGTCTTTTTGTGTAAGTTCTATGATCCCTTAATTTTTACAAAACCAGTCCATAAAGATTTTGAGTTCTCTGGTAGAGGTGCATAGGTGGATGCAAGAGCAGATGCCCAGTTGTTCATTGGGACACGCATGTTAGATGATGGAATGGACCAGGCAGGTTCAGGTGTAGAAGGTCTGTCTTCCTTAGAAAGTGGCTTCCACCAATCTTGCTTCAAATTTACCTTAGGAATGTGATCATTCCCAATGTCTTCATCATCAGGCGAATGTACCTGTTCGTCGGGAGCCGAATCAACATCCATATGTAGATCTTTAGGAATTGATGAGACAAATGGCTTAAGGCTTGTCTCAGTGGTCGTACAAGCCGTATATTCAGCTAAAGTCGCTGTCTTTGAAGAGCTTGAGGCAACTATGCTTTTTGACTGATCACTCTGGTTGGTGGATGGAGGTGGAGGAGGAGGTGGCAGTTGAGATGATTCAGAAGCGCCAGAAGATCCTGAAGTTCCAGATGGACATGCAGGTAGTAGAGGAGGGGTAGATAATGAGGTGGAGACCTATGTGGTGTTTTTGGTGACTCGTGTCTCATTTTCTTCTTTCTTTGTGCTTCAACCAAATCAGTTAGGAGCTGTTCAGAGTGATCACGGTCCATTGACTTCTCCAGAGCTTCATACAGCTTCTTGTGATCTTCATGAGCTTCGTAGGATTTGGTTTCCCACATGCGATGGTGAAGAATCTCTTTCATGTCAGCTTCTGGTAAATCTCTGAAGCAATCCCTGAGTGGAGCTTGAATGGCCCAGTCAACAGCATCCGTGACAATTTCATCCACTGCTTTGCTCACCTGATAGGGAATATCAAGATTCTCCAATTTGTACAATCTGGACCCATGTTTGTCCAATCTTTCCTCCAGAGCTAAGTTGTCTTGTAGCAGATCTGCCATATGTTGTTCAAGCTCACCGATGCACTGAATTAAGATCGAATCTAAGGAGCCTTGTTGTGGTTGAGTTGGTGGTGGTAGAAGAGATGTTGTTGTTGTGATTGCTGTGACAGTTGTTGTTGATGTTGGTAGTGGTGCTTGAACCGTTGTGGAGACTGGTTGAGAGACTATGAGATCAATAACCGGAGTGGTCATTAGAGGAACAGAAGAGGTGTCCTGATGAATGGGAACCGTGACCATTGACTGAACTTCTAATTCAGTATTGGTTTTCTCAGGTTCGTCTTCCTGTGACTTCCCCATAAGGAACTGATCGGTGAAGCTGAGTTCCTTGTCAAGATTTTGTAGAGAAGACAAGGTTCCAGTAAAGCTTGTAGGTTCTTCAAGCCTCACTTGATCTTCTGTTGGGAGTTTAAGGTTCTCCTGAACATTTAGGTAAGCCGTTGTAGTGAACTCTTCATCCATTTGCTCAGGGTTTTATTGAATTGAACTATCAGTGACCTCAAAGTCCACGTGTTTACGGTTTGGTCCAGCATGAACAGCATGACTGGATTGAGGTTGAGACACTGCAGCATCACCAGGGTTTGATCCAGCCTAGCCTTCATCTTGTATACCAGGGTTTGGTCCAGCATCGCCTTCGTCATGATCTCTAGCATCAGTCCCTGGTACTTCCTCATCAGATTTTGTCTCACTATCAGTCAGACCAAGTTCCGCATATAATGAAGAAGATTCATCATGACCTAAAGGTTCAGTTGGTGCAAAACTGCCCCTTTAGAAGATATATTGTTCAGTAGGGCTCTTCTTCTTTAGGGTCTGAAGGGTGAGTAGATCAAGGGCCACTTGTTCATCACTGACTTTCTCTTTACCCTTTCCCTGGACATCTGGAAGCGGTTGAAATTTCCCAGAGTCAGGTTCCCTTATCACCACAGGAGGAAGTGGACCCCGATGCGCATTGTGAACCTCCTTTAAACTTTCTTCAATTGCCCTTTGCGTATCATCCTCTTCATCATCGTACACCGGTTCCTTATCTTGAACACCTTTATCAACAAGTTCATCAATCAGCTGTAAGGAGCTCTTTGGTTTTCGCATCTTTATCACCTTACCAGCTTTAGGTCATTTGGCTGGAGATGGTGCCTCAGAAGACTCCTTGACCAGTTTACGCTTTTTACCTTGGTCTTTCTTGGAGGGTTCAGTTGTTGTAGGTGTTGGTTTGGGTGGTTGAGAAGCAGTGGGCTTGGGAGCCTTGGCGGCTGCAGGTTTTGTTAATGGTGTTGCTTTAGATGCTAAAGGCTTAGATTGCTTGGTTGCTTTGGGTTTGGTAGCCTTAGCAGGTTTAGGTGTAGGAGAGTCAGGATCACTAACTTCTTCATCAGCAAGATATCTTTTATGCTTGGCTACTTTCTCCAGATACGCATTGTAGTATTGTTCTCCTCGAATGTCAGTAGTGATAAGATCATTCGGAATAGGCATCCCAAAGACTTCCCGTTTGGTTCCCTTTGCACTAAACTTGAGATATCCAAAAACAGGTTCTTCATTAGGCAAATGAAGAGGAGAACCTGGTCTCAGGTGGAACTTGTGCTTGCTTTGTAAGTGATGGATGATCATCTTGGTGAACCCAACACTTGGGATCAGAATGAGGTTGGCTTTCTTCTTTCCCTGAGTATGCCGTGACAGATTCTTTTTGTATTCAATGAAGGTATGGATGGATTGGGTGAACTCTTCCCACATCCTCTCTGCATAATCAATATAGGCTTGATTGACGACACCCCAAAGAATTTGTAACACCGAAGCCCTTGGTCTCTCAAACCCTGAAGTCTTTCCCGTAAGACACAAATTAATGATTATTTTGAGTGCTCACCACGGCTGAAACATGTCATTAGTAACGACAGTAGATAAGGTTCTAACAACGTTCGGGTAACCCAGTTCGTTGACAAAGTTGATGAGAGCATCAGGTGTTGGTAGGGAAGAAAATGGATTGTTGTTGTCGACTGGTGTGATCTGAAGGGCGTCTCTGAGTGTGTCTTTGGTAAGATCGAACCATTGCTCATCTAGTTGACAGCTGTAACTCCCGGTGTTTTTGACATATCGAACAGTGTCCCAAAACTACTGAATATAGATCGATGGAATTGTCGAGGAAACAGTGAATGCTTTGAAGAAGTTAGTGTGCTTCAGAATATCCACAACAATCTTGTAGATTGGATTACTCTGTGACTTTTCTACATCCAAATAGCAGTTGCTTTTTCCTACAGGCACCCATCTGCTGCGAGGCAAGATCTGATCATCAATACGAGTGGGTGGTGTCATAGCAGGTGCTTATTTAGCAGGAGCATTAACATTGACATCAGCCATTGTATCTGCACAATCACAGCCACAAAAAGGCATACATACAGAACGGAGATGTTAGATGTAAGCAAATGCTCAGGAGTTAATCAGTTATGGACTAAATCCTAGAAAAAGACACTAAGATCATGTTAAAGTGGTGGTCAACAGATTTGGTCAACTCTTGAGTCAACGAAAGTTAACTAATGGAAGAGAAGACAAAACGCAATGACCAAAACACAATGATCAAATCGCAATTGATAAGAAATACTAGACAAAACGCAGAGGTAATTGGCAAAACGCAATAGGACAAACCGCAGGCAACAAAACGCAAGATACAAACGATAACGGGATCAAATCCCGTTCTTTAAAAAAACAAATTCTACAAATTTAACCCTACGAAAGCAAATTTAATTTTTCTAAGTCCTAAATGATAAAAGAAAATTTTAAAAAAATAATTATATTTTTTTGATTTTTATTTTATTTAATATGAATTAAAAACGGATTTAATCTAAAAAATTAATAAAAAATTCTAAACGAATTTGGAAAATTCTGAAAAAAATGCAGGAAAATACTTTAAGGTATATAAAATGCAAGAAAAATAAGAACTATGAAAAACAGCTTATAAATAAGCTACAATGGGCTGGTAAGCAAAAAGGCTAAAGAATGGTTAAGTAATTAATTGTGCAAACACTAACAGGTGACAAGTCCCAAGGGCAATGGTAGTGTGTGGCGGTGTTAAATACGTTGGCATGCTAAAGGGGAGGTCACATGTTCGACCCCTATGACCTCTCTTTTTTTTTAAACATTTTTTTCTTTTTTTTTTAAACTTATAAAATAAGCAAAAACAACAAACTTTAAAAAAGACACTTTTTATAAAATCTGACAATAAGCTAGGAATTAAACAAAAGAAAGTGACAGATTTGCATTTTTACCACTAAATGAAAAAGGGCTAAATTGTTTGGTTATTTTATGACTAATAGGCATAATGTAAAGGCAAATAAGCATAAACAACTCAACACATATACCTAATAAGCAATAAGGAACAAAAATAAGCAACTAAATTAAGCTTGAAAGCTTAAAAAAACAAAAAGGCTTTTTTGGCCAAAACTGGTTAAAAACAACCTACAAGGGCAACTTTAAGCTAAATTTTAAAGGCCATAAGCTATCCTTATGGCTTAAAGAGCTAAAAGCAGATAAACATGATACTATAAGCTACAATAACCAACAATAAAAAAGGAATTTGAAAAACATATAGGCCATGAAAAAGGCTTATGAAAAAGGCTAGTTACACTCAGTAGCTGCTGAGTTTTCAAGGACAAAAGGCTTTTTGCAGCCCTAAAAATAAGCTAGGAAAATAAGTTTTAAAAACAAAATAAGCACAAACAGAACAATCTTGATGCCCAAAGAGCTTATGTTCTCAATATTAGACCTAAAAACAAACTTAATCAACCTAAAAATTGCAATTGAAAACAGGTCTTTAAAACTTGAAAAATAGACATAAAAATTTTGACAGTTTTAACTATCAACTCAAATGACAAATGCTTACTTAAACTCAACTAATTCTACTGCCTTTAGACTCTACATGAAGCATAAACACAACCTTAAATCAACTCTTGACCAAAAATCAATTATCAACAGTTTTAAAAACTTTCAAAACCACATATTTAAAGAACATATAGACAAACCTTTGAAACTTAATTTTAAACTTTAACAATCCTTAAAAACATATTCAAATACTTAATAGAGAGTGTTAAAGTTGGCTTAGTGACCCAAAGTGGTTTTAAAACTCATTTTGACCCATTTTGCCCATTGACCCAAACACTCCTTTAATGTATTAAAATCCATTTTAAAACTAATTTAAACTGAATTAAGCTAAGAATTTTAAAGACAGATGATGAACTATCAATATTAAGCACTAATAAGCAATTGGCAACAACTGATAAGCACTTTAAAATAAGCCAACAAAGATAAGCAGGTTTTAACTAAAATAAGACAGAATTTATGAAAACTCAAAATAAGCTATTCTAAACTAAAAACTAAACTCATTAAGCCATAATAGGATAGAATAAGCACAAATAAGCAGAGATTAAGCACCAATAAGCAGAATAACAATGCAACAGTAAATTAAGCTATTAAGAGTAAAAAAATGAAACTTACTTGGTCCTGTGCTTAAACAAGGACAGAAGTGCTCTTAAGGAGCTTATCTACAAAAGCTCCAGCTTATCTTATGATAAGCTGGTAAGTCCATAAGCCCATCCTTGTCTGGCTTATCATCCATAAGCTAAGCTGTGGTATTTTTGGGGTAATTGAATTGATGAAACAGTAACAAGTATCTTAACAACAGGTTAATAAGAGCTCATAAAAACTTATTTAAATGACTTTGAAGGCACAAATTAAGCTTAAATGTATTAAGTGAAGACAGATTTGGCAGAATTATAAAAGCTTGTATTTCATTAAAAAAAGAGTTACATTGCTTGAAAAGTAAATACAAGAAATTAAATAAGCTGAAATTAAATTTACACTACTCCTAAGCTAAAATTACTCTAGATCTACACTACTACTTTTTCAGTGTGCTTCTTCTCTTTTATATAAGCTGAGGTGGGTCTTTGTCTTCACATTAGAAGCTTCACGCCCCTCTTCCATGAGCCCTAGGATCAACTTGTTCACCAAGTAGATTAATATAAACCCTTGGATTCACATTGGCGCCTAAACTTTTAAGGTTTCACATGGATTGCCAACATGGCAGTTAGGCATGCCCATGTGATGTGGGGTAAGGGTTGACTGGTAAAGGAGGGTGATGGGTTTGTCTTAGGGTGAAGTGGGGTTGGTTTTCGGTAGCAGTGTAGTAAGAATGACGGGTGAATAGGAGTGGAAAAATTGGCGGGAAATGGGTTTTTGGGTTTTTGTTATAACAGGGTAACGGGACAGGGGTTGGGGGACTGTTGGTGTAAAGGTGTAGGTATGATAGGGACTAAAGGTGTTAGTCCCTAAGGACTAGCAATGTTAGTCCTTAAGGACTATCTGTGTAATCAGTTAAAAGGTATGGTGGGCTAACGGTGTTAAGTGGGTTTGGGCTTTTAATTTGGATTGGGCTAGATTTTATATAAAAGGTTAATCGGCTATGAAATGGATTAAAGAGAAATGGAAATGGACTTGTATAATTATTAAAAGGCTTAAGGATTTTAGTCATAATATTTGGCTGACCCGGCCCATTAGGTTGGGTACGGGTTGGCCCGATAAAATTTCTTCAGTTTCGTCTTCGGCTTTGACTTGTTTACTTTTTGGGTTGATTTTGACTTTGACTTTGACTTTTCACACTCTTTTCATTCCCGTGCTTGGTTTTGTCCGTTTTAGCTTTGTTTTTGTTGAATATCCAGTACCTTCACAGCATAAATCACAAAACAAGCATATATTTGGCATTTTATGTTTGTTTTTGGTTAATTAAGCTCGTTTTTATAGGCAAAAGGTATGTGTAATTAAGCACATATCAATATACCCCATACTAAACTATTGACGTGTCCTCAAGCAATGCCATAAGTAAACACTTTAGAAAACCCAGAAAAGAATCTCAAATCCCCCTTGGGCATAATTACTCGTGTAAAAGTAGCTAAGTGTTTTGTCGAGGGGAATTAAGAATCAATAGTTTTGAAAAGCCCGTTTTGACCATTTTTAAATATTCACACTTATTCTGACACATATTTTGTATTTTTCCTTTTTCTTATTTTTTTGTACTTTTTATATTAAGCAACTAACTAGAACGTTTGACTTTCGTTATTTTCATAACTTTAGGGTCACAGAACAAGACGTACTTTAATCCTAAAATTCCCAAAAAGATAAATTCATCGTCCTCGACTTTTCACTTGTCCCAAACCAAGCTTTTTAAACACGAATCACGTTAAATATAAGTTACGATGCTAACACTATCATATTTGTAAACTTGTGAAATTTGTAACCTCCCCGACAATTATTGTATAATATTAGGGTGAATTGTGCCATTCGGAATTTCAACCATGGTATTCAACGTTTGCAATAATTTTTGTTGTTCACGTTTCCACCGAGATGGAGAATATGAGTTTGAAGGCGAGATCATCCCATGTAGCGACTTTCGTCTCGGCACATCCTAACCTTGCGGCTAAGTGACCAGGCTTTTGACACCCCACAGAGACTAGTATCGAGACTCACGGACCTTCGGTTCAAAAACTCTTAGGTTTCCCGTTTATACATAGCTTATTTAGAAAAACCTCAACTTAAAATGAAATAGTCTTAGTTCGAAAGCATATTTAAACTAAAAAAAAGATTTTCCCTATATTTATTAAATCACATATATTACACTTAATCATTAACATTGCCATGATACAATTGAAATCCTCGACCTTTTTGAAGGCTGCAACATCGGTTGTGAGCCGACAAGATGCAACAAACTTTTATCAGTCTCGGATTAATATTCTTACTATGGGCTTTTTTTAAAGACTGCCACATCGGTTGTGAGCCGGCAAGAGGCAGTAAACTTTTATCAGCCCACAGTTTATAATTATTATTGTTACCTCATCATTTTTTTTCATTAAAACTTTATACCACGATATATAGAGAAAGTTTCTTTTTAGAAAATTTAAGTATAAATTAGAACTAAGACAAAAATGTTATTGACTACACTTCAAAAATTGTTGATTTAAGTTTAATTTTCAAAAATAGCACGTATTATTAGTCCGGTTAGGAGCTTATGGGAGAAAAAGCCACAAATTACACACATGAGCTTGTAAGATTTCCAAATAATCCTTGTTTAGCATCTAACTCATACTTAACTCTATCATTTCTCGTTCTTCGCAAATTTAAAATCTTTAATAAAAAGATCCGCGAATGCTTAGTCTAAAAGTTAAGGAACAAGCTAGAGCTCAACACGCTCGATCGAGTCAAAATTTATTCTTATTCTACCCAGCAGGAAAGTCAAAATTGTGACAAAACACTTATTTTGTTTTTGAAAATTTTTAAATTTTTTCATTTTTTTGGTATTTTGGTGGTAAAAACGGGATTACGTGAAAACAACGGCTGCAGGCACAATCAAATCGATAGATCCCCCCATACTAGAACTAAACATTGTCCTCAATGTTTTAAGAAGGGTCTCTACGTAAATCTAAAGCCGTTTATTAAGTATGCTCAAAGATAAACGTTAGTCGATAAGATTTAAGCCCAAAGATAAACGCTAGTCGATAAGATTTGGATATTGGATTCCTATAATGAAGCTGAGGATTTGAAGCTCGAGTGAACGAAGGACAAAACCACGAGCACGAGAGGCTTCAAAATCTGGACAATCTTGAACATATAACAAAAACCACAAAACACGAGAAAGGTAGAGGCGAGCCTCCTCACAAAACACATATTCATTAACATAATACTACTAAGGATAAGCATGGGTTGCCACCCCCGAAGCGCCTGATTTTTTGTTAACCGAGTCACAAGCTTGACTCGACCCCGAATTCATTGGTCCATGGGGGAGCAAGTGGAAGATAAAATCTCCATCGGACTTTTATTTAAGTGGTTTGGATAAACATTGAATTTCATGAAAGTTCCACTCCGATGAGATACACCCGGCATAAAAGAATGATAAATGTAGATGCCGGGGTCAAAATGGTATCTTTGTTCCCGGAGGAGAGAATATATAGAGGAGTAACGGGATACGTGAGAAAAGGAAGAAAGATCCATACAACATAAGCAAAGAGAGGAGATTGGTCATCCTCTAATGGTAAATTCACATTTGTCGTAGAAGACACTTTCTCATGAATCCCGGGGTCAATAATAGAAGTCAAATCTCTCGGATCGATCGGGTTCACTATCACAACAGAAGGCTTCATAATCTGGAAGAGATAAATCAGTATAAGAAGTGGGATTGCCACTACTTTTCTCTTCCAAATTAAAGCAGAAAGTCTCGAATTTGGGTAAAGAATTCTCAAAAGTGTCGGTCTCCACCAAGAAAGAGTTAGGAGATGTGAAGGGAGACTTGGTCACAAAATTAGAAGATGGAGTGGGATTGTCTTTTAATGCTTTGATCTTAGTAATAAGAAGATTGATATTTAACAATTTCTCACGAAGAATATCGTCCTTGATTGTTAGAAGGATATCAGTATCAATCTCTTTATTTTCTTGGTCAAAATCCTTCACCTCCTCTAAGCTGACGAGCTCAGAATCGAAAGGTGATGCCTCAACATAATCGATGTCGTCAATAGAGAAAGAATCGTCATCAATCGAAGTAGAATCATCGTTAAAATTAGAGAAATCCTCAAATTAATCTTTTGAAATGTCAAGAGGCGGAGAATTATCACGAAAAGGCACATCACACGTATTTTCGGGAATATCCTCGGACTCACTTGGGATTGAGACAAGGTCCTCAACACTAGACTTTATTACTTCGTCCGATTCCGTTTCCGGAATAGTGTCAAGATGCTCGTCCCCCATACTTAGAGAGTTAACGGGCTCCTCGGTTGGCAAATCGATTCTGCATTAAAATGATCATTACCATTTCTCGGTGGAATTGAAATGAATCATCTACCACCTCATTCCTTTTTCGAGAAGAGAATTCATCACAAACGGGCAAATCACATTCACTTTTGGATATAACATCGGACTCACTTGGGGTATGGACAATATCCTCGGACTCACTTGGGATTGAGACAAGGTCCTCAACACTAGACTTTATTACTTCGTCCGATTCCGTTTCCGGAATAGTGTCAAGATGCTCGTCCCCCATACTTAGAGAGTTAACGGGCTCCTCGGTTGATAAAACGGGTGTGATTGCAACACACAGAGGAAGTCCAGAAATAATAATATCTCTCAAGGGAATAGAACTTTCCTTGTCATCATTACCATCGTAGCGAATGGGAACCTTCCGACATGGTGAAGGCTCGGGAGTATAAGAATCAAGATTAACCACTTGATCTTGCCTTTGTTGTAACCATGCTTGGAATGTCTCACGAAGCTCAATCATTGAATTATTCATCCTTTGAAGGTCTTCATTAGTTTTTAGATGATCGATGACAGATAGTGAGGGTTGAAATTGGTCAAAACCGGAAGAATTAGGATTGTAAAAATTTTGATTCATCGGTTGACATTCAAAAGTCTCATAAGGACCTCCGCAATTTTCACAACAAGGTTCGTAGAAGATCACTTGTTGACATTGAAAAGTCTCATGCGGGCCCCCACAGCGGGTACAACAAATATATTGTTGTTGAAAACATTGAAAATTTTATGGGAAATTAAAGTCTTGATTGTAACACGGTTCCGGATTATAGATAAACGAAACTTGAGGTGGACAATTATGACCATAATGGGCATCGTTCCTACAAAACTCATAAGAATACGTCGGGGGTTGTGGAGGTGGGTTAGGAGAATTATCCACAAAATTAAGATTGGATTCATAAGTGAATGAATTTTCATCTCCAGAATAGCATGTCGGATGAAAACATGGAAAAGTTTGTGGGAACTCATCAACGTTTTGATTGTATCATGGTTTCGGATTAGAGATAATCGGAACTTTTGGTGGACAATTATAGCCATAATGAGCACCGTTCCCATAAGACTCACAAGTACATCGTTGACAAAAGATACCGTCAAACGAATCACCACACTCGTAACAACAATGGTGGTCAATATGTGGAGGTCTTTGTGAAGAATTTTCACCGGGGTCCTGATTGAAGACGAATGGCTCTTAAGGTGCATTAACAACGTTAGTATTGTCATTGGATGACTCAGAAGTGTTTAGAAAATTTTGGAAAAGTTCATTTTCATCACAAATTGTAAACCAAACTTCCTTCAATTTCTTTCGTAATAGATCACATTGTCGACAATATAGACCATCAACCGGGTTTCCACACTTGGGACAATTATGAGGGGGTCGTTGAGACGAGTCGGGTGTTTTATTAGGATCACGAACAATCTTGTCTACGAAACTCCCTTTATAACAACTACAAGATTTATTGTACAAAGCTCCACAAGACGAACATTCTTTAATCGTGTAAATAGGATTCAAACGATAATCGAGTGACGCCATAAGAATTAAACAATATAGAGGGATAAGAAGAAGAATTAAATGGCAAAGAGGTTAAAGGAGATTATTTTTGGTTTTTCGAGTTTTTTAAACAACATATTTTATTAAAGGACAAAATGAGACCGAATAACTTAAACCAATAATCAACTTGCTTTACGGTAGCTCTCTAAAAGAAAAACACACAAAGGAGCGGAGGAGCGGGAAAGCGCGAAGCTATTAAAAACCTTCTCCTTTCGGGTCGTAGTTCCTCGAAACAACCCTCCTTATACCCCTCTTATAGTTTGTTAATCTCTTAAAGGTGAGTCGTACTTCACAAGTGACACAAAGGCAAGTTTTAATCTTTTGTTTGGGAACTTATTATGATAATGCTCAAGTTGAGAGCATTATATTGATGATTATTTTTATTATTTAAATACAATGTTTTTATGTTTTTGATTTTTCTTGTTTTTATATACTAATAAATGAAAAATATTTTTGTATTTTTATATTTTTATAAAGAAAATAACTTCATAATGAAGGATCTTCAAAGCACTAATTGTCAAACGTCGGAACGACAATCGCTTACACTCCTCTCCGGCAGCGGCGCCAAAAATTGAATCCTCAAACTTTAGGTATATATAAATAATAATACAATATACTACTTATATTAACCAAACCAAATCAAGTGACCCTTGAAAATGTTTAAAGAAAGAAAATCAATGAAATCCGAGTAGTATACGATATTCCCGGGTCGTTTCTCCCAACGAGGCGTGCAATGGAAAGTCGAGAGTCGGTTTGATATTTGATGTTTGAATAACAAAGATTTTGATTGGATTTTCTAATTCTACGGGAAAAAGCAATTAAAAGGCAAGCTAAACTAAAAACGAAAGCAATTACGAAATTAAAAACGTTAACGGGAATCCTAAAAAAAGTGACTTAAAACCTATTTTATCAAAATTTAATCCTAAAATAATTTTTTAACTTTTTATAAAACCTAAGTGACTAAAATGCAAGAACAAAGAAAAGAAACCCTAAAGCGTAAGCAATTAAAGTGAAAAATGAAGAAAAACGATAACGGGATCAAATCCCGTTCTTTAAAAAATCAAATTCTACAAATTTAACCCTACGAAAGCAAATTTAATTTTCCTAAGCCCTAAATGATAAAAGAAAATTAAAAAAAAAAGAATTATATATATATATTTTTTATTTAATATGAATTAAAAACGGATTTAATCTAAAAAATTAATAAAAAATAATAAACGAATTTGGAAAATTCTAAAAAAATGCAAGAAAATACTTTAAGCTATATAGAATGCAAGAAAAATAAGAACTATGAAAAACGGCTTATAAATAAGATGTAAATAAGCTACAATGGGCTGGTAAGCAAAAAGGCTAAAGAAGGGTTAAGTAATTAATTGTGCAAACACTAACAGGTGACAAGTCCCAAGGGCAGTGGTAGTGTGTGGTGGTGTTAAATACGTTGGCATGCTAAAAGGGAGGTCACGGGTTCGACCCCTGTGACCTCTTTTTTTTTTAAACATTTTTTTTCTCTTTTTTTAAAACTTATAAAATAAGCAAAAAAAAACAAACTTTAAAAAAGACACTTTTTATAAAACTTGACAATAAGCTAGGAATTAAGCAAAAGAAAGTGACAGCTTTGTATTTTTAACACTAATTGAAAAAGGGCTAAATTGTTTGCTTATTTTATGACTAATAGGCATAATGTAAAGGCAAATAAGCAAAAACAGCTCAACACCTATACCTAATAAGCAATAAGGAACAAAAATAAGCAACTAAATTAAGCTGGAAAGCTTAAAAAAACAAAAAGGCTTTTTTGGCCAAAACTGGTTAAAAACAGCCCACAAGGGCAACTTTAAGCTACATTTTAAAGGCCATAAGCTATCCTTATGGCTTAAAGAGCTCAAAGCAGATAAACATGATACTATAAGCTACAATAACCAACAATGAAAAAATAATTTGAAAAACATATAGGCCATGAAAAATGCCTATAAAAAGGGCTAGTTACACTTAGTATCTGCTGAGTTTTTCAAAGACAAAAGGCTTTTTGCAGCCCTAAAAATAAGTTAGGAAAATAAGTTTTAAAAATCAAATAAGCACAAACAGAACAAGCTTGATGCCCAAAGAGCTTATGTTATCAATATTAGACCTAAAACAAACTTAATCAACCTAAAAATTGTAATTGAAAACAAGTCTTTAAAACTTGAAAAATAGACATAAAAATTTTGACAGTTTTAACTATCAACTCAAATGACAAATGCTTACTTGAACTCAACTAATTCTACTGCCTTTAGACTCTACATGAAGCATAAACACAACCTTAAATCAACTCTTGACCAAAAATCAATTATCAACAGTTTTAAAAACTTTCAAAACCACAGATTTAAAGAACATATAGACAAACCTTTGAAACTTAATTTTAAACTTTAACAATCCTTAAAAACATATTCAAATACTTAATAGAGAGTGTTAAAGTTGGCTTAGTGACCCAAAGTGGTTTTAAAACTCATTTTGACCCATTTTGCCCATTGACCCAAACACTCCTTTAATGTATTAAAATCCATTTTAAAACTAATTTAAACTGAATTAAGCTAAGAATTTTAAAGACAGATGATGAACTATCAATATTAAGCACTAATAAGCAATTGGCAACAACTGATAAGCACTTTAAAATAAGCCAACAAAGATAAGCAGGTTTTAACTAAAATAAGACAGAATTTATGAAAACTCAAAATAAGCTATTCTAAACTAAAAACTAAACTCATTAAGCCATAATAGGATAGAATAAGCACAAATAAGCAGAGATTAAGCACCAATAAGCAGAATAACAATGCAACAGTAAATTAAGCTATTAAGAGTAAAAAAAATAAAACTTACTTGGTCCCGTGCTTAAACAAGGACAGAAGTGCTCTTAAGGAGCTTATCTACAAAAGCTCCAGCTTATCTTATGATAAGCTGGTAAGTCCATAAGCCCATCCTTGTCTGGCTTATCATCCATAAGCTAAGCTGTGGTATTTTTGGGGTAATTGAATTGATGAAACAGTAACAAGTATCTTAACAACAGGTTAATAAGAGCTTTGTTTTTTGGGTAAGTATTGAAGTTGATGAAGACGTAACAAGTATCTATAACACAGAGGATTAGTTAACTCTAGGTCTAGACAGCTCATAAAAACTATTTATAGGCGATGTGAGGCGCGTGTAAGAGAAGTCATACAAATCTTAAGCTATGAAGATGTAAGATGACAGTGAAGACAGAGAAGCGTTGGAGTCTAAGTAATGGTAGAGAAAATGGAGCTTGTTATTTCCTCTAAAGCACAAAACAGGGAGTGTGGCAGTAGATTCCCGTAACGTTGCTGATTACTCAGATGGATATCATAACGCATTATCTGGACGAATTCGCATAGGCTGTGTTATAGCGGAATTGAATATTTACACGCTGACGTCCTAGACTGAGGGAGGGAAATAAACTCTAGATCTACACTACTCTTTTTCCAGTGTGCTTCTTCTCTTTTATATAAGCTGAGGTGGGTCTTTGTCTTCACATTAAAAGCTTCACGCCCCTCTTCCATGAGCCATAGGATCAACTTGTTCACCAAGTAGATTAATATAAACCCTTGGATTCACTTTGGCGCCCAAAGTTTTAAGGTTTTCACATGGATTGCCAACATGGCAGTTAGGTATGCCCATGTGATGTGGGATACGGGTTGACTGGTAACGGAGGGTGATGGGTTTTTCTTGGGGTGAAGTGGGGTTGGTTTTGGGTGGCAGGGTAGTGAGAGTGACGGGTGAATAGGAGTGGAAAAATTGGCGGGAAATGGGTTTTTGGGTTTTTGTTATAACAGGGTAATGGGACAGGGGTTGGGGGACTGGTGGTGTAAAGGTGTAGGGATGATAGGGACTAAAGGTGTTAGTCCCTAAGGACTAGAAATGTTAGTCCTTAAGGACTAACTGTGTAATCAGTTAAAAGGTATGGTGGGCTAACGGTGTTAAGTGGGTTTGGGCTTTTAATTTGGATTAGGCCAGATTTTATATAAAAGGGTATTGGGCTATGAAGTGGATTAAAGAGAAATGGAAATGGACTTGTATAATTATTAAAAGGCTTAAGGATTTTAGTCATGATATTTGGCTGACCCGGCCCATTAAGTGTGGTACGGGTTGGCCCGATAAGATTTTTTCAGTTTCGTCTTCGGCTTTGACTTGTTTTTGGGTTGATTTTGACTTTGACTTTGACTTTTTTACGCTCTTCCATTCCGTGCTCAGTTTTGTCCATTTTGGCTTGATTTTTGTCCTTTGGTGAATATTCGGTACCTGCACAGCATAAAACACAAAACAAGCATATATTTGTCAATTTATGTTCGTTTTTGGTTAATTAAGCTCGTTTTTATAGGCAAAAGGTATGTGTAATTAAGCACATACCAAACTCCCCCTTAAAATGTAACCCCAATAGATACAAAACATTTCTTAATTATTTATACGATGTATTAAAATGCCCGTTAGATGTCATAAATTTTGAAAAAAAAATTACTCTCCCCCTAAATCAATTACCCGTTTTCTATCGAAAGAGCTGTAGTCGTTGATTGAGTATCAAATTTATGAAAACACAAGTCCGATTGATTTTCCAACAACATTAAACCACCATGTGAAATCCAAATAATTTTCTGAAGAATCATAGACGGAAAATTATAAGGATAGACAGAAGACTTCTCTTCCGTATCAGGAAATAATGCACTGAAGCGTATATTAGATCGAATTTGCATGGATATAACGTAATCCATACCCGGGAGAACTGAATTACCCGTTGTCAGGAACAACCGTCTTTTTGGCGACATGCTTTCCTCAATTTAAAAAACGGGTTGCAGCCTGAAATAACTGCAAGCCATAAAGACATGTTTTGAAAATTTGGAACTTCCGTTCGAGCTTCATTTAAAGACCCGTGTCATTATTGAACGACATTTCTAGGTCCGTAAATGTTTTCGAAAAACGGAAGACATGTCTTGAAAAACTATTTTTGGAATTTTTTATTTTCTGATTTTTATGGTTTTTATAGGTTTTATATTTTTGTATTTTCTTTTTGGTTTTGAATATGTACATATTTACATAGGATATAGGAAGACCATATTTTACTCCTCTTCTCCTTCCTGAAGACGTTTAAGTGTTTTCGGAGACATACTCTTCATACCAAGTCGCGGGAGTAGAAATTCGAACCGCTCTCTTGGTAATGCTTTTGTGAATATGTCCGCGAGATGATAATCCATCGACATGAAGTACAATTCAACCACGCCTTTCTCAACCTGCTCTCTTATGAAATGGTGTCGTATGTCAATGTGCTTGGACCGGGAGTGCTGGACATTATTGCAGCATAAAGCAATGGCACTGCGATTGTCATAATATAAGGGAATTTTATTGAAGGCAAAGCCGTAGTCTGTGTGCTGTGATCTCATCTAATGTATCTGAGCATAGCATCCAGACATGGCAATGTATTCTGCCTCTGTAGTTGAGATCGCATTGCTCTTCTGTTTCTTTGATGACCAGCTGACTAATTTATCTCCAAGGAACCGAGCACTTCCTAACGTACTTCTTCGTGTGTCCTGACAGCCTGTATGGTCCGCATCTGCATAGGCCATTAGTGCCATAGCGGTGTCTTTCGGATACCAAAGACCCCAATTAACGATTCCTCTGAGATAGCGAAAGACCCGTTTAAGTGCTTCAAGGTGCTTTTTGGTAGGCGAAGCCTCATACCTAGCACACATGCATACAGCGAATACAAGGTCGGGTCTGCTGGCAGTGAGATACATTAGGGAGCCGACCATACTACGAAATCGAGTATGGTCAACTGGAATCCCTAAGGGGTCCTCATCTAGTTTGAGTTGATCCACCATGGGTGTATCAATAGGGTCACATGAATCCATCCCAAATTTCTTTAATATTTCAAGAGCAAATTTTGATTGATTAATGAAAATGCCTTCGAGATTTTGAGAAACTTGTAAGCCTAAGAAAAAGGACATTTACCCCATCATTGACATTTGAAATTTAGAATTCATCTCATAGGAAAATATTTCACATGCTTTAAGGTCGGTCGAGGAAAAAATGATATCATCTACATATATTTGAACAAGAAGAATATGTTGCCTGTTTTTTGAGTAAATAGTGTCGGATCAACTGCACCCTTGGAAAATTTGCTGTCCAGAAGAAATCGTAACAAGGTATCATACCATGCCCGAGAGGCTTGTTTTAAACCGTACAAAGCTTTCTTCAGACGATAAACATGTGTCGGATGATCAGGATCAACGAAACCCTCTAGTTGACTAACATAGACTTCTTCCTTTAATTCGCCATTCAGAAATGTTTTCTTTACATCCATTTGATAGATGGTCATGTTTTTACTGGCGGCATTGGCGATGAAGATACGAATAGCCTCGATACGTGAAACCGGTGAAAATGATTCCTCGAAATCAATGCCCTCCTCTTGTCGATATCCCTTGGCCACTAACCTAGCCTTATTCTTCATAACATCATCGTACTTATCAAGTTTAACTTTATAAATCCACTTGAGAGCAATAATCATGACACAGTATCGTTGAGGTACTAATTCCCATACTTGAATCCGATCAAATTTGTGAATCTCATCTTGCATGGCTTGAAACCAGTAATCTTCAGTAATTGCAAATTTGAAGTTCTTTGGTTTGACTTTTGACAGTACAGAGTTATACAAGCACCATAAGGCATCGGTTGGCAGTTGTTTTTTAGTGGATACCAGCCGAGAGGGATTGCCAATAATATTATCCAGCGGGTGATCCTTGCTCTATTTTCTGAGATGATGAAGTGTTTGAGAGACATAAGGAGGTTCTGCTGAACTAAGATCCCCGGATGATGATGCTTTAGAACTAGGTTCCGGAGCAAATACGTTTATGAAGGGATGATTATCAACAGGTTTAATGGGATTGTCTTTCATGAGAGTAGATTCAGCTGCAACGCCTTGATGTAAACTTGGAGATTGTAATGCCGAAGATGACTGTAAATGAATTGGAGAAGGTGCATCTTGATCAATGGTTGTAGATGAAGGTGTACCGGCTGAATTGACTGGTACTGAAACTGTTGGAGCAGGAGAGACCGGTCTTTCAACACGAGGAGGTTCCATGTATTCATCGAACATTGGTTGGAATAAAATCTCCAGTTCTTTATTTGTGAGGGGTACATAAGGTGTTGCATGAACCGAATTTGGTACGAGCCCTGAACTTATTTGTCCAGGCGTCAGAAAAGTAGGAGCGGGTCCTGTACTGAGTTACACAGGAGCCATGTGCTCAGTCAGCTCATCGAATTGCACGTGAATAGTTTCCATAATATGTCGGGTTCTTTTGTTTTAGATTCTATACCCTTTCCTGCTAGGTGCATAACCAACGAATATTCCAATATCAGCTGTTGGTTGTAATTTTCCAAGATCTTCGTTGTCATTTGTAGGGTAACAAAGAGCACCAAAGACTCTAAAAAAGGTAAGATCAGGCTTCTTGTCATGCACCAGCTCATATGGAGTTTTGCAGTGACGAGTGTGAATGAGGGATCGGTTTTGGGTGTAACACGCAGTAGCCACAGCTTCTGCCCATAGAAACATCGGGGCCTTGGAAAAGATTAGCATTGTCCTAGCAGCCTCAACAAGAGTACGGTTTCGTATTTTGACAACGTCGTTCTGCTGTGGAGTCCTCGGAACTGTCTTTTGATGAAAAATGTAGACACGTTCATAATAATCAGTCAAATCTTTATTGACAAATTCTATGCCATTATCGGTATGGATGTTTCTAACAGTTTTGTTAAGACCGACTTGTATTTGCTTCAGAAATTTGATGACAACCTCTGGGGTCTCATCTTTCGATCTCAAAAACTTAACCCAGGTAAACCGTGAATAATCATCAACAATAACTAAGATGTATTTCTTCCCATTAATTGTTTGAACTCGCATCGGTCCATATAAATTCATACGAAGGGTATTAAGAACTTCCAAGTTGGTGTTTTCGGTTTTGGGTTTGTGGGTATGTTTTTTGCTCTTTCCTAGTTGACACGCGGAGCAGAGATGATATTTCTCAAACTTCAATCTAGGTAAGCCTCGAACTAAAGCTTTTCTTGCAAGGTCATTGATGGTATCGAAGTTCAAGTGGTTTAAACGCCGATGCCACAACCATGATTTGTTCTTTGAGGCTTTGGACAACAAGAAAATTGGAGAGGACTTCAACATGTATTCAATCAAGATAGTGTACAAATTAGAACCACGAGAGCCTTTAATTAATTCAACACCATCCGTATCTCGAACATAGCAAGAATGCTTCTTGAAGGCAACTTCTAGATCAGAGTCACAAAATTGTCCTACAAAAAACAGATTGTGTCCTAGTCCTTCCACATAGTATACCCTGGAGATCACACTTTCACCAATAACGTAGTCTCCATAACCTATGATAGCACCAGAGTGGTCATTCCCGAATCTAACCGTCCCGATGAACTTTTTCACAAAATTCCTGAGCCACTAGCGATCCCCTGTCATATGTTTTGAACAGCCTGAGTCCAAATACCAAAGGATGATTTGTACGACCTGCATTTGAAAACAGACGAAGATGGAGAGTTTAGAAAGTTGGATCCCCAATTATGGTTGGGTTCCCTCAGGTTAGCATAAGCAATCGCTGACACTTTGTTAGGTTTAGTAAGCCTAGTTAAAGGGCACTGTTCTCCTAAAGTGAATGCTCTTCCTGTGGGTATCCATTGATAACCTACAGTGGTAAGTATGTTGTCTGTTGGTTTCCATACTTGCTTGACTTGCTTAGGTTTCTAAACTTGCTTAACTTTACGCACAACATTTTTAACAGAGGGGGATGCATTCACAGAGTGCAAATAAGTAACCATATCCATATCATGATTTGCATAAATTAAGTATTTGTTACATGTTTGGCAAACATAATGAGAATTCGAATTAATTATAGTATGCTTAGACCTAATACTATAATCAACACGATTCATGGTTTTCAGACTAGACTTAATTGCCCTAGGGTGTTCTTCTACTTTCTTCATGTTGACACTCTTAGCCGACAAGATCCTATTTTTCCTGGTATTGCTCCTAGGCTGTGATCTGCTAGCGGCAGTGCAACTGTTTACTCTTGTAGAAGGAGGCACAGGGACATTAGTCTTCTGACAATTTAGTTGCTCTACAGGTTTGTGTGTGTTACTTTTTGACATTATACATTGTTCCTCAAAAGTGACTTGCTTTTTCTTAGGTAAAGGGGTAGAAGCATGCTTGTTATCTGGGGTGTCAAACGGGTCAACCCGACCCGACCCGAACCCGACCCGAACCCGATAAAGCCTTATAGGGTCGGGTTCATTCAGGTTTAACTCGGCTTATCGGGTTATCGGGTTGAACCCGATAAACCCGATAGCCTTATAGGGTCGGGTTAGGGTTATTTCTTAATATTTTATCGGGTTCGGGTTCAACCTGATAACCCGATAATTATATACGTCTATGTTGTAAATATTTTTATTTGAGGCCCATGATCATCACATATTTTTTGTTTTCGAATTCAGGTAAGACTAGTTTCATGTATTTGGGCTTTCAGATTCTCATTTTTAGTTAGCAAGGCCGTTGTCTGTTCTATATGCTTAGCACGCGTGATCTTAATAGAATCATACAATTCCTTGTAATGTTGTTTAACTTTTTCATTCTCTGCCTTAAAAAGCTCATTTTGTTCTTCAAGAATGGTGACTTTTTCTGTTTATTGAGTGTAATCTGAAAATCTAAGGTCCTGACAAAATAATTTTCCCAAAAAAGAGTACGGTATGCTTTATTATGGGTCTCTTTCAATTGAGAGATTTGCGTCTTAATTTTTTAATTGGCGTTGTCTTTCCTTGGTATGGAAAGCTTTCATTTTTTCATTTACAAAGACTAAGTTAAAATCTAGAGTATCTAGAGCGGGTGGAGATGGGGTCATTCCAAAAACTTTCTTAAGTGGTTTTGATACGTTAACTAGTAAAATTTAAGTGATAACCTCAAGATTGGAAAAACATTTTATAATTCAGTATGATATCTTTTTTTAACATTTATTCATTAATTTAGTAAGCTTTGCTTTAAGTTCCAGACAATGGTTTGAACATGGGTGGGCTTCATGCATTCGTAATCTAGTTAAGTAAGCTCAGAATTCGTTGCAATATAAAACACTTATTTGGACAAGCAATCAGCAATTAAATTATTATTTGCAATAAGAAAATTTTTCCGCTCAATCTCATCATGCTTCTTATTTACAACATTTTGGTCAACTTCAGCTTCCAACTCTTCAAAAATGTCTTTCATTTCTTTAATTTCTTTAGTTAAAGCCTTTTGAATTCCCTCAAAATGTTCTTTAAGTGTTTTAAAAAATAGAATGACCTCGGTGAGGTAACATTCCTTGGTTTGTTCAAAACCACTTTTCCCTTCAGTGAGCCATGTTGGTGTAATTCTCTTTTTACAGGTTTTTTCAAATTCCAAAAAAGTTGTATAAGTGCAAAAATATTAATTTTCACTTGAATTTTTGTTGGAAGCACCCTGGGGACAAGCGTTGTAGGTGTATTTGGTGGATACACCGTCAACGCTTTGATTGGTCTTGAGGCGGTGGTCTGCTCTTTGAGAGCTTTTTCTTTCATCTTGATGAGATCTTGAGACCAACATATTTGCTCAGGGGTCAATTGCTTCTGTGGTGTGAAGGTCGCTAAATAATTCTCTTTCGAGTAATCAGGTGGTGCAATCTTAACCTTATGAGTCACACACTCAGGGTCTTTCATTTTGTCATTTATTTTCCTCCTAGTGATTTCAGCTATCTCTAGGGTATCCTCTGTGTTGTGCACTAAAGCCGGGACATGATTGTTTTTGATAATTTCATAACCATTATATAGAGCAGGCTGAACTTGCTTTGCACGGGTGAGGCATAAAGGGTTCTTGTAGCCAATAGCTACCTTATTCTGTTCATTATAATAGGGCTTTGGTTTACACAACATGTGAACTGTTTGAAGAGATAGTCCTAGTTTGTATAATTTATCCTCGACCTTTTCTTTTAAAGCTTTCATGTCCAAAAATTCTTTAAGGTATATATTTGTTTCTTTCTGTTTAAAATCCTTTTTCAAAGACGTAACTTCTTCTACCATTGACTTGTTATGGTTGATGGTAGAAGCAAGTTGCATTTTTACAGAATGAAGTTCCTTTTTCAAATTTTCTTCCTTAATATTATGGTCAGTGATAACTATTCTTAATTGTTCATCAATCTTTTGTTCTCTTTCTGTTAATTCAAACCTGGCCCGTCTTTCATACAGTTCAACTTGTTCCTTATATGTTGCAAGTTCAGCAGTTAATGAATTATCAACTACTGTGTTCCGTGTTGTGTCAGAGACAGATTGGGCATGCGGTTCATGCATATCATTAAATATCATCATGTATGCATCATTTAGAACAGAAGATACATTACTTTGTACAACTGGCACTGCGTTGTCCTTTACATACTGATCATACGAAATCATATTAATATAATTATTAATTTGCATATGGGAATCATACAAGTAGTTTGGTTTGTCCTTCATCATTGAATCTGTGTTCTTCTGATGTACAAAACAGCATCCTGATAGTGATCATGGTCGTGTACCTCAGATAGAATGTCTGAATCATAAGACGGACCGGCTTCATCATAAACAGGATCTGCGGATGATAGATTAGCCATGAACATAGTCTGTGCCGTGGGAGCTTCATCAACATCAGAATCAAAAGCATCAAAGTCATCAGCGTGAAACAATTATCACATTGAGTGCTAATTCTTAAAACAGGTTGCTTCATACATCTTATCAATAGCTTTGTCTTGTCCACCTGCAAAAAACAATAATCATGCTTTATCCATGCCACCCTATTCTCCTGAGCTTGCATCAGCAACATCTTGTCTTTGAAGTATTCAGAGTTTTATAGACGCTTGGGTTGAGTGCAGTTCCTTGCTATGTGGCCTATACCGTTGCAGTTGTAGCACTTAACCTGCCTTGCTGACCTGGTTAGCATTCAAACTCTGTTCTTGGAGCTCCCTCATAACCGCTGCACTAACCCATGCATTGTTACCCTGTCCTCTATTATGTCGACCCTGAACATTCTGAACAATAACCCTGCCGTCTTGAACCGTGGCTTGGTTCCTAGGATTGGATGAAGTTCTGAGTTGATTGTTTGTTTGAGGAAGGTATGTTTTGTATGACTGGGTGAGTAGGGCAAGTGTGTTGGTTAAGTTCTCAATTAAGTTGTCCATTGGAGAGAGTCCTGAATCAAGTTGGGAGTTGTCAGCAAAGTGTGGTGGAAGATATGTGGATGGTAGAGTTGTAGATGATTGTAAATAGTACTGTTGGTGTGAGACATTGGACATCAAAGCAAGAGGATCCACAGTGTGTTGAGTTAATTGATCCAACATCATTTTGTTCTCATTAGCATGTGCCTCGTGTTGCTTCAAGTAAGCTACAAGTGTCATAGTGGTTTCTCAATCCTTGTCTAGTTTTACTGCTATTACAAATTGATCCCCATTCAGGCAAACATGTTGTTACAAAATTTGGGTTCAGCTGCATTCTGGACATGGTCATCTTGATGTTCCGTATGTCATTGATGAGTTTGGCAAATGGACATAGTAGTCGTGAATGGTTTCTCCTTTGTTCTGACAGAAGTGTTCAAAGTCATCATACAGTTGTGATTCCTGGTCTTCTTTGGTTAATTCTGAACCTTCCAGGAGCATCTTCACATTGTCCCATATGTCCTTTGCATCAGTGTAATGATTGATGAGAGTGTAGATGTCCTTTAGTAACCTTAAAGTAGGATGTTGGTTGCCCGAATGTCAGCGTTGTACCTTTTTCCTATCTTCAGGTGAGAGGTCGAAATATACGGGAGGTGTCTTTAGACCTAGATGTGGGCACTTCAGTACTACAGCAGGGTTTCCTGAAAGTCTCCCATCTAAAAATGGTCCTTCATCAATTGACTTTAGGATATTCACACCATTCTCTTTACCTCGACAATATAAACGAATGCATTGTTGCTATGATGCAAAGTTAGTCCTATCAAGCATATGTGGTCGGGTATCGGAACCGGCACATTGGATGTCTTCCGAAAGATTAGCCATCTTAATTGATTGTGAAATGATTAAGTTGATCGAATAAGATAGTGATTGTCTATGTTTAAAAAGTGGTGATTGATTGTATGAAATGGTGAATTGTTGTTCAAGTTTGTTAGGATTATAGGTTGAAATTAGTCAATTTGGAAAATTTAGTCCAAATGTCCAAAAATCCACAACTCGCTGCCCTGTAACTCGCTAGATGTAACTCGCTGGAAGAGACTTGACAACTCGCTGGTAAGAAATTAAATGGACAGAGTTCCTGTTCACAAGTCGCTAGAAAATTGTCTTCAATTAACCTGTAACTCACTATATGTAGCTCGCTGGAAGAGAGTTGACAACTCGCTAGCTTCGAAATTAAACTGACATAGTTCTGTTCATAACTCGCTAGTATAAAGATCTTCAAAAACCTGTACTCGCTAGTCTTCAACTCGCTAGTATCCAACTCGCTAGTCTTCAACTCGCTACCTGCAAGAAGGGTTAACTCGCTACCTACACAAGACGACAACTCGCTGACCCAGTTACTTTATGAACACCAAGTGAACCTATTGCTGGAAAACTCGCCAGTACAGTACGTTTCGGATTGAGTTAACCCCTGGAGCAACACCGGTAGCAAAGTCTCCTTATCGTTTGGCACCTTCTGAATTGGAGGAGTTGTTAGGACAACTCAAGGAAATCCAAGACAAAGGTTTCATCCGACCAAGTTCATCGCCTTGGGGAGCGCCAGTATTGTTCATTAAGAAGAAGGTGTAACACCCCCAAAAATATAAAACGCGGCGGAATACCACATAGGGTGCTACTTCATAATACACAACGCTAGATACAAGAGAACGACCTCTAAATGTGTCGTTTGTAAAACAATCTCGTTGATTTTTTGAAATCAAAATAATAGTTTGTCCCATAATTGCATCACCATGAAAAACTTGAATGTAAAGACTCCAATGCACTTCAAGTAAGCCAAGTATCTATATCACCTGAGAAAAACATGCTTAAAACGGTCAACATAAAGTTGGTGAGTTCATAGGTTAGTTTAAATATGAATGTAAGTTTCAAATAAATGTATTTGTCCACTGTGTCATCACAGTACCATGTAAAAATCCCAAAGATTTATAAAGAATGCACGACACATTTTATGTCACCAAAAGTACCAATCTTATCCCAAAGATTTATAAAGAATGCATGATCAATTTAATGTCACCAAAAGTACCAAGTATGTATTGCCACTTTATTCAAGGCACAGTAAATATCCGTGTGAGTATAAAACAATGATTACGATTACTCTAAGTTCATGAAACTGCGACGTAGACTTGTATGTATGCCACTTTATTCAAGGCACAGTAAGAGTGTACCCATCGTAGGTGTTCCCTCCAAGAACACCCGGGCATTAATGAAAAATAATATGTACCCATCATGGGTGTTCCCTCCAAGAACACCCGGGCAGTAATAAAAATAATATGTTCCCCTCATGGGTGTTCCCTCCAAGAACACCCGGGCAGTAATGATTGTTGGCCCCGCAGGCGCCAATCCAATCGTAATCCGACATGGTATAACGTTCGTTCCCAGTGATAGCTAGTCACCCGAACGGGGATTGTCAATCCCAAATAGATCTATTTCATAACATTCGCGCTCACCCTCCAAGTGATTTACAGTTCATGCAACCTAAGCTAATCCGTAATCATAAAAGTATAGTATGCGTTTACGTTCAAAAATTAAACCAAGTATTGTATCTCCTCGCGAGATATATAAATGAGTATGTAAACCAAACAGGTAATCAACCACGTAAATGCATTTATAAACAAGCATGTTCTCACCCCAAAAATATATGTAAAACCAGTAAAACATGGGGCTATGAACTCACCTTGATGTTGAAGAACGATTGATAGGTAGGCATCTAACTAAGAAAACAAAGCACCGTTAGGCTTACCGTGGGATTGTCTACCCACGATTATCCCTCCGTCTTGAGAGTTAAAGTAATCGTTTTATGTTTTAGTAGAAGTTAGAGGTAATGGAGGGTGTAACCTTAGATAAGCCGTGAGGTGCACTCTATATACTCACCACAACCCTAATGGGCCTTTTGTCCCATTATATTAGGTAGTAATCCGAGATGTCTCACCGTTAATTAGAATTACTGCCGTTATTAAGTAACTAGTGGGCCCACCTCATATTAAGACTCGTTTCGTACGGGTGTTCTAAATACCTGCGCATGTGTTCGCTAGTTGGTCTCATGGGCCAAAATCCTCGTCGTGATAGCCATATGTCATGGGCATCCGCCATAGGCAGTACCATTTGGGCCTTGAAGCCCGTATTGTGTCGCAATGGCCCTTCATTCATGGGCCTGGGATAAGTACTTTTCATGGGTCAGGTTTCATGACCCAAGGTTGAGGACTATACGTCATCAGTGAATGTTCTTTCTGTGGGCATCTATTGATAACCTACAGTGGTAAGTATGTTGCTTGTTGGTTTCTATACTTGCTTGACTTGCTTAGGTTTCCAAACTTGCTTAACTTTACGCACAACATTTTTAAAAGAGGGGGATGCATTCACAGAGTGCAGATAAGTAACCACACACATATCATGATTTGCAGAAATTAAGCATTTGTTACATGTTTGGCAAACAGAATGAGAATTTGAATTAATTACAGTACGCTTAGAGCTAATACTAGAATCAACATGATTCGTGGTTTTTAGACTAGACTTAATTGTCTTAGGGGGTTCTTCTACTTTCTTCATGTTAACACTCTTAGCTGGCAAGATCCTATTTTTTTGGGTATTGCTGCCAAGCTGTGATTTACTACGTCATGCAACTATTTACTCCTGTAGAGGAGGCACATGGACATTAGTCTTCGTACAGTTACAGTTGCATCTACAGGTTTGTGTGTAGTCACTTTTTGACAATTGCACAATTGATTCTTAAAACGTGACATTTTTTTTTTTCTTAGGTAAAAAGAGGGTTGAAAGCTGCTGTTGATCTCGTGTATTTAGGCTTTGGACCAAGTGGCCAATCACATATACTAACAAGTTTTTGAGAGTGTTTGGTGTATACAGCAAGCCTATGCAATGAGCTAGCTAATTGTCTTTCAACCTATAGCTTCACTACGATCCACTAACGGTTTCTACACTTTCCTTAAGTGTGTTTGAGATCAACTAGATGCACATCTCTATTTTCCAATTGGCCGAGGGGGAATAGGTTCAACATACTATAGCATACTTCCTGGGTGTATGAACTTTTGTTTTTTACATGATCCTTATTGACACATGACAACTTATTCTATATTTGGACCTTTAGACTCTCATTTTTCAGTTAATAGGGCAGTTGTCTGTTCCTAGATCTAGCACGCGTGATCTAAAAGAAACTACAAGTCCTGTGTAATGCAGCTTTAATCTTTCCTTGCTGCCGCTAAAAAAAGTGCTCATTATTTGTTCTGAAGAACATTGATTTTTTCAGTTAATTGAGTGATCTGAAAGTCTAAGGTCCTGAAATCAGTTGTACGGTCTGCTTCACTACGGGTTTCTTTCAATTGAGAGATTTGCATTCTCAATTTTTTGATGGCGTTGTCTTTTCCTTGAATTGAGGCTTTCATCTTTTCGATTACAAAAACTGAGTCAAAATCAGGGACATCTCGAGCGGGTGGAGACGTGTTGGTTTCAAAACTTTCTTTAAGATTTTGATATTTTAACTGCAGATTTAAATGATTTACCTCAAGATTGGAAAACCGTTTTATTAACTCATCATGATTATCCTTTTGAATCTTATCACGTAAATTAGAAAGCTCAACTTCAACTTCCAGACAACGTGCTTTAAGACTGGTGTGGGTATCATGCAAATAAGTAAAACTAGATACATTAAGCTCAGAATTCGTTGCAACATAAAACACTTCTTTGGACAAGCAGTCAGCAATTAAATTATCATTAGCAATAAGAAGGTTTTTCTGTTCAATCTCATCATGTTTCCTATCTACACCATTTTGGTCAACCTCAGCTTCCAACTCTTCAAAAATATCTTTCATTTCTTTAATTTCTTTAGTTAGAAGCCCTTTTGAATGCCTTCAAAATGTTACTTTAAGTGTTTATGAAAAATGGAATGACCTCGGTGAGATAACATGCCTTGGTTTGTTCAAAACCCCTTTCCCCTTCAGTGAGCCCCGTTGGTGTGATTCTCTTGTTACAAGTTTTTTCAAAGTTCGAAAAGAGTTGCTTAGTCAAAATGTTTCATTTTACTTGACTCTTTGTTGGAAGCACCCTTGGGATAAGCGTTGCAGGTGTATTTGGAGGATACGCCGCCAATGCTTTAATTGTCCTTGAGGCTGTGGCCTGCGTTTTGAGAGCTTCGGCTTTCATCTTGATGAGATCTTAAGACTAAAATATTTACTCAGGGGTCAATTGTTTCTGTGGTGTGAAAGTCGCCAAATAATTCTCTTTCGAGTAATCAGGTGGTGTGATCTTAACTTTCTTTTGCACACACTCTGGGTCTTTCATTTTGTCATTCATTTTTTTCCTAGTGATTTCAGCTATCTCTATGTACCTCAGAAATTGTGCCTATGGCCGGACATGATTAGTTTGATAATTTCATACCATTATATAAGGACAGCTGAACTTTCTTTGCACGGGTGAGGCATAAAGGGTTCTTGTAACCAATAGCTACCTTATTCAATTCATCATAATAGGGCTTTGGTTTACACAACATGTGAACTGTTCGAAGAGACTGGTCATGTTTGTATAATTTATCCTCGACCTTTTCTTTTAAAGCTTTCATGTCCAAAAATTCTTCAAGGTATTTTTTTTCTTTCTGTTTAAAATCCTTTTTCAAAGACAATAACTTCTACTACCATGACTTGTATATGGTTTGAGTGGTATAAGCAAGTTTGTAATTTTACAGAATGAAGTTCCCTTTTATCAAATTACCTTCCTTAATATTGCGGTCAGTGAAAACTATTCTTAATTGTTCACCAATCTTTTGTTTCTCTTTCCGTTAATTCAAACCTACCCATCTTTCATAAGTTTCAACTTGTTCCTAATATGTTGCAAGTTTCAGCAGTTAGTAAATTATCAACTACCTGTTATGGTGGTGTCTATAGAGACAGATTAGGCATGAGTTATACATACATTATAATCATCATGGAAAGATCATTAGGAACAGAAGATACATTACTTTGGACATACATGCACTGTGTTATTGTCCATTACATACTGTCATACGAGAATCAATTACCTATACACTCGTATAATCGGCATGTGAGTCAACAACGTAGTTTGGTTGTACATCGTCATGCATCTCGTGTTCTTCATGATGTTCACAAACAGCATCCTGATATTGATCATGGTCGTGTACCTCAGATAGAATGTCTGAATCATACGACGGACCGGCTTCATCATACACAGGATCTGCAGATGATAGATTAGCCATGAACATAGTTTGTGCCGTGGGAGCCTCATCAACATCAGAATCAAAAGCATCACAGTCATCAGCTTGAAACACATTATCCACATTGAGTGCTAAATCCTAAACAGGTTGCTCATCCACATCTTCATCAACGGCGTTGTCATGTCCACCTGCAAGAAATAGTAACTGTTCTTCATCCAATGCCACCCTATTCTCCTGAGCTTGCATCAGTAACATCTTGTCTTTGAAGTATTCAGAGTTCTGTGGTCGCTTGGGCTGAGTGCAGTTCCTTGCTATGTGGCCTATACCATTGCAGTTGTAGCACTTAACCTGCCTTGCTTGACCTGGATTAGCATTCCCGACTCTGTTCTGAGCTCCCCCATAACCAGCTGTACCTGCACCCCGTGCATTGTTACCCTGTCCTCTATTCTGTCGACCCTGAACATTCTGAACCACAACCCTGCCGTCTTGAACTGTGGCTTGGTTCCTAGGATTTGATGAAGTTCTGAGTTGATTGTTTGTTTGAGGAAGGTATGTTTTGTATGATTGGGTGAGCAAGGCAAGTGTGTTGGTTAAATTCTCAATAAGTTTTCCATTGGAGAGAGTCCCAACAAGTTGAGAGTTGTCAGCAAAGTGTGGTGGAACATATGTGGATGATGGATTTGTGGATGATTGTGAATTGTACTGCTGAGGTGCAACATTAGACATCAAGGCGAGAGGATCAACTGTGTGTTGAGTGAATCGTTCCAACATCATTTTGTTCTCATTGGCATGTGCCTCGTGCTGCTTTAGATAAGCATACAGTTTGATCAAAGTTTGGAGTCCCCTCAAAGCCTCTGTTGAGTTTCACTGATGTTACAAATCTACCCCATTCTGGCAACATGTTATTAACAAACTTAGAATTTGCATTATGGACATGGTCATCTTGATGTTACGCATGTCGTTGATGAGTTTGGAAAACCGGAGGATAGTCTCTCCTTTTTGCTGACGAAAGTGTTCGAAGTCATCATACAGTTGTGATTCACGGTCTTCTTTTGTTAATTCCGAACCTTCCAGGAGCATCTTCACATTGTCCCATATGTTCCCTTTGCATCAAGATTAATGATTGAGTAAGAGAGTAGATATCCTTTTGGCAACCCTGAAGTAGGATGTTTGTTGCTCCGAATGCCAGCATTGTACCTCAACCCTTATCTTCAGTGGGACAGGTTATAATAGACATGGTGGGTGGGGGAGGTCATCTGACCTAGATGTAAGGCACCTTCATATCCTTCTGCAAGTGTTTCCTGAAATGTTCCCATCTGAAATGGTCCTTCATCAATTGACTTCAAAATGTTCACCCAATTCTCTTTACCCTGACAATACAGTCGGATTCGTTGTTGCCAATATGCAAAGTCAGTCCTATCAAGCATAGGTGGTCAGGTATCTGAACCGGCACATTGAATGTCTTCTGAAAGATTAGCCATCTTAATTGATTGTGAAATGATTAAGTTGATCGAACAATGATTAGTGATTGTATGTTAAAAGTGATGATTGTTTGTTAGATTAGGTGTTATGGTGTTTAACGTAATGAAGAAAATTTTGCCAGAGTTTCTTTCTACCAAAACGCAATGATGGTCTTCAACAATAGGCAAAACGCAGGAGACAAATCTCAATTAGTTGGAGACAAAACGCAATGAAGAACTTTAGACAAATCTCAGTCAAGTCTTGAGACAAAACGCAGTCAAGAAATGAGATGGACAGAGTCTCCCCTAGGCAAAACGCAATATGGGTCTTCAATTAGGCAAAACGCAGAAGCAAAACGCAGAGACAAATCGCAATAGTCAAAACGCAGAGACAAACCGCAGTAGACAAAACGCAGTAGTCAAAACGCAGTAGACAAAACGCAGTAGTCAAAACGCAGTCCCTAATAAGACAAAACACAGTGCTGTTGTCCTTCATGTACTTTTTCTGACAAAACGCAGTCAAGAAATATGCCAGAGAGACAAAACGCAGTCAAGAAAATACGACTTTTTCCACCTAAAAACACCTAAAAATCACCCTTTTGAACGTTTTTGCTTGGTTTCTTTTGCACAACTTGATCCTAGAAGGCTATAACAACTATAAAAACACCAACTTTAACACCACAAATGTGAGAATCAAAGAGTGTCAAGAATGAGACCATAAACCTTCAAAAACCAAACTTTTGATCTAATCTAACCAAGAAAACGTACACACAATCTAGCTAATCATCCCATGTGCTCTGATACCAATTGTAGTATATTGGATATCATAACACAATCAATGATTTAGGGGTTGGCCGAATTTGTAAAGAGAGAAAGCGAGTTATAGTGAGAGAAACTACACCTTATGTGTGTGTTTGATAAATTGAACAACCAACCTCTTTCCATGGCTAGAAAGAGGCTTCTATATAAGAGTTTAGATGCCCTAATAGGCTATGGTATAGGCTTACAAGTGGGTAAAAGAACCAGCCCAATACCATGAGTCATACGCTTACGTTTAAACTACGAGCTATGCTATTCTAGACAATACACGAGGTGACCGAGTCTTTTTCATAAACCTAATAGTTTGTTTATAGTTGATCATAAATATAAATCAGATTACATATCATTTATTATAGTGATAAGTATTCCCTCCTTGTTCAGCTGACGTTGATTAGACATATCCGTTATGATGAATAAAAACGGGTAGCACTTATAAACACGTGCTATTTCTATCTCTTCTTTTTATTCAAGTTTATTTTGTACAACGAAAGCCTTTTACATCTCAAGTGGAGGGAGAGGAGATAGAAATGAGAGATTATAGTGATTACTTGGTTAGATTATGTGTTGATTTTGCCAAAAAAAATTATAAATAGCACGTAATTTTTTATTCATTGAAGATGAAGGCCGGGTTAATGTGTCTTACATGCCTACTTATTATGGAGATTATGAGGCATTACACTACTTTTCATACGCATTAACTCATGTATTGTTGATTATCAGAGACCCCTTGACTCTTGACCCTCGGATTTTGCCTTATAGGATTTGAATGCACTAGTAACGCGGTGATTGTAGACTTAGAAAACTATTTATTTTGTGTCTTTATGTTACACCCATTAAATGTTATTCTCATGTCTTTATCCTGCCCATAATCATTCTTAATCCTAACCTTTAGCTTACTCAATTTAAGGAATTGAGCAATTACAGGTGTGTCGTTCATGGATTTGGACGAGCATTTGTGGTTTTGTCGCTTTTTTGGAGTATTGGTATTGGTAAAGATTGTATTATAAGAATGATCTACCCGTAAGCCTTTATGTTGTTTCAATCCATTTGCCTTTTAGAATAGTTGCATCTTGACTATAGTGGTAGAGATTAATATCCTTGCCAAACCTATGATAGAATATTCGCCATAACTGAGCAGTTGAGTGATCACCAAAAATGAAACACATAGATTAATGAGAGTATGAGTGTGATTCATTTTTCCTTGCATAAGGTGCTCGGTTTGGAATTTTTTTTGCTTAGGTAACTTTTAAATTTATGTCTTACAAGATAACTCGGGAGATATCCTTTTAAGAATAATTTAAAAAGATCTACTTGAGGGCAAGTAGATTCAAGTGGATGGATATTTGATAACATCACATGTTTAATACTTTTCTATATTAAATTCTCACGTTCATTTCCTTGTTTTATATTATTTTTATAAGAATCTGATACCTAATTCGTTTATATTTCAGGTTCAGGATAATTAAGGCATTGAAACTAAAAAGATGCGGAAAATGGTAAGAAAAAGCTCAAATACATGGAACCTGCATTCAGGAGAGAACTACGGCGTAGCTGGATCATTATGGCTACGCCGTAGTTAATTATTATTTGGCGAGGATATGCGAGCTTAAGAAGAATTATGGCGTAGTTGGCCCATTGGGGCTACGCCATAGCTTTCAACGTGAAATTAAAGTATCAAGCTAACGTCACATCTACGGCGTAGTTGGACCATTATGACTACGCCGTAGCTTGGGAAGAAAATAATGTCGTAAGCAGCTATGGCGTAGCCGAGTCGATGTAGCTACGCCATAGCTAGTCCCTTGGACGGTCAGGAATTATAACTCCAGGGACTAAAAAGGCTTAATTCTTATTAAGTTACAAGGATTGAAACTATTGCGACAATAACGATCGAGGACTAAACTCTTACAAATCCAAAGTTGTTACATTGCCCTATAGATACAAAGAAAGGGGCACGACATATTCATTCAATTCTTTTTTTTCACTTCGGTCGACGACAAGCAAAGAATGAGGAAAAGGGGTACGACATTCGATAAAGGGCAAACCCTTTGGGGGTTGCCACGGGATTTAACTAAGGGATCAAGATCACTTATTTAGCACGATTCGTATATATATTTCAACTTTTAATGGTCAACTTAGTTTCATTATTTCTTGGTGTATATTTGATCCTACTTTAATTTGTTGATGTTATGTTATTTATTTTGCTTAATTATTTGTTCTTGGCATTTATTTTATTTAATCGATCCATGTTCATCATGATTTGATTTTATAGTTTAATTTAACAATCTTGATGGATAATTCATGTAGCTTTCTCTAGATCCTTATACCTTTGTAAGATAATTCTATAATAGGTGTAAGCCAATATTTGTGACTTGACAACTTATAGGTACCATGTGTTAGTGGGAAAACACACAGGTGTGTCTCATAGATTAGTTGGTAAAACTAATGACTGTGAACTGAGAATAGGTTAATTCTCCTTGCGAGTTCATTCCATTCAGGAATCATAGGTTAGGCGAGGATTCGATTTTGAGTCTAATGACTTTAGATGCCTCTATTAAGATTGTGTTTAGACAGTGTTAAGTAATCGTTCTCTTTGGATATCTTACTTGCTTATTGATTGATCCCCTCGTTTTGGTACTATAAGAGTTTGGTTTAGCACTTGGTAGGCTAGTTAGTACGTGACCATCTGAAAGCTAGACTAGTAAGTTGATCGAGAAGGATTCACACTCTTTTCGGTTGTATAAGGGTTGACCATATCACCTCTTAAAGTTGGACTAGGTACTTAAAAAACACGAGTAGGCCTTTTGTTAGTTGATTCCTAATAGGGGGTTAAATGTCGAGATGTGGGATTGTTGACATTAAATAAGTCTTTAAGATAGTTAGGGTTTAATGACTATGAACTAGATATCCAACTACCGTGACCAACGGGGTTGAGCACATAATATGTACAAGGCATGTATATGCCAATTTCAAAAAATATATAATGGACTACAATATCAGAGAATTTTTTGGGCTGCAACATCTTGTACACTAAAACAATAGTTTGAGCTAATCATAGATCAGATAAGACATATCAGACAACATATGATTATCTAATTCAAAGAAATCCTAACTCATAATCAATGGGCTTTCTTTGAGATGGACAGGAGATGTGCAGCATTAAAGAATAGAATATCTGAAAGTTATAAAGGAATATTAGGTCCAAGACATAAACCAATCATCACTATGTTAGAAGAGATAAGGTTATGCATCATGCAAAGATTAGTTGCAATGAATAAGATTGCTTTCAGCTTAGAAGACAGAATCACACCTAGTATAAGGAAGAGGTTAGAGTTACTCAAGGAGAAACAAAGGTACATACATTAACTGTTTTATATTATTAAAAAGTTATATACTGATTAAGTGTTTTATATTATTACAGATATTGGGTTGTCTTTCCAAGTAGTTTCCAAGAGTTGGAAGTTAGAAAAGGTGATCAGAGTTATGGTGTGAATCTGTAAAACAAGGTATGTGCTTGTAGAATGTAGGAATTAAGTGGTGTCCCTTGTGTACATGTTGTGGCAGACTACATGCATGTGGGAACTGACCTAGATGTAGGTGTTAGCTATTGGTATATGATAAGTGCTTAATTACACATATCTTTTACCTCTAAAAACGAGCTTAAATGACCAAAAACAGACAAAAACTGCCAAATATATGTTTGTTTTGCATTTGTATTGTGCAGGAAGTGGATATCAGAGGAAGTGGATAATCAACAATGAAAGGACAGAAAACAGAGCCAAGCAAAATGACAAACATTGAGCTTTATTGAGAAATGGAAAAGGTTGTGCAAAATCAATAAGGCCAAAGTCCAAAAAATGTACCAAAGTCAGAGTCAATACTGAAGACATCAAGCAGTTTCTAAACCGTGTTTAGCAGGAACAGAAGAGATACTATTGAATGCGCATTCTTAAATGCAATCTTAACCCATCTGATGGGCCGGGAAAGCCCAATAGTATATTTATGAAGACTGTGAAGACCAAATGGGCCCTCAATCAATTACAACAGCCCATTTGTGTGCAATTGACAAAGACTGTGAAGACTTTGAAGGCCCAATCCTAGCCCAGTTACAGCCAATCTCAGCCATTGTACACACAAAACCCACTCCTACACCTTATTGGGCTTGAAAAAGCCCAATAACCAAACCTGTACCTTATTGGGCCCAAACCCAAGCCCAATAACCTTTTTTATAAAACACAAGGACCAAAAATGTAAATTTTAAAACTTTGTTTTATAGAAAAATGGTAAAATAAAACAAAAGGGCCAAAAATGCCAAGTTTGAAACTTGTTTTATAAAAGAAAAATGTTTTAAACTAAAAGAGGGACTGAAATTGCAATTACCCTAACCTTTTTATTCTTTTAAAGTTATAAAACCACAAGGGCTGAAACTGCAATTTACCCTAACTCTTTGTTTCCTTTTAGTTATAAACCACAAGGGCCATTTGTGTACAACTCCAAACTATGTTATAACTGAAATTGGGGCCAAAAAGAAAATGAAAAGAGTGAAAGAATTAAGGGACTTGGGTTGCCTCTTCCCCAAAGATCTCTTTTAAACAGATACAACCATAACTGTCCTCGAACCACTTGGCGCCAAAACCTAAAACCCCTCTCCCCCACGGTTTCACGCCCATACCACTATCCTAAGTACACTCACAGCTCACCCTCACCTTTCCCCACTCAACCCTACCCCTATAACCCTCTACCCTGGCAAATCACACAACCCGAAGCACACTTCAATGGTGAGATGAAGTCAAGACAAAGAGGAGGGCTAGGATTGCTTTGAATGACTTCTACACTCACAGCTAGCACTTCCCAACACAAAGAGAAGCAAAAGAGCTGCTATAAAAGGAAGAGAGACCAAGCCGGCTTAGACACACCCTGTTTTTACTTTAGTTTTAATTTTTATTAAGTCTTTCTTTGTATTATTGTAATTCAGTCCTATTTAAAAGTTTATGTTGTAAGTTCTTGGAGTTTAAATGAAAATTTAAGAGTTTTCTTTGAAAAATTGCAAGTGACCACTGTCAAAATTAAAAGTCTCATATTATCTCTCTAAATCTGTTTATCTTGTGTAAGAGTGTGTTAAAATGAATAAACCTTACTTGTAATCACCTTTATTAAACCTGTTCTTCACTAAAAAATAGTTTACAAGCTTTTTTATATTTAAGGGGGTGTTTGGGTTAGACCTAAAAATGGGTCAAACTGGGTTTTCTATGGGTGAACACCACTCAGCCAACTTTGGCTGAGTGTGTAGGGTTTATTAGGCCAGTTTAATCACCAGCTTTAGTTTAAAAATGAAATTTTTAAGGTCCTTGACCTTCTGTCAAAGATTTATAAGCCAAAGTGAGCTTATGGGCTTAAGCTGTTGAAACAGCTTAAGCACCACATTTCTTATGTTCTTAGAATCATAAAAAGCTAAAAAAGGGCACCCCTTGTTCTGTCATTCACCAAATGACCAAGTAAAGTAGTGTGCCCAAATGCCATATTTTTGAAAAAGCCCCAAACTCAAGCCCCTTTATCAGCATGATTTAATCCATTTTATTAGCTTAAAATTGGAACTTAAGCTCATTTTCAGCCCTTGTAAATCTGTTCTTGGTTGGTTTTGGCTAAAAAGCTTTTAAGAGCTTATCTTCATAAGCCCAAAATAAGCCCTTTGCCACTGCCTGTTTGCCTTCCCCTGGTGCTAGCACCAATTTTAAGCCCCACTTTTCTAGCTTATTTTAAATTAAGCCATAGGTTATTATGGCCTTTTAGCATAGCTTATAGGTAGTTCTTTTAGGTTCAGCAGCTTATTTGCCTTAGATAACTCCTTAGCTTAGCTTAAACCTAGCTTAAAGTCCACTTTTTTCTGTTTTTCCTTTTAAAACTGTCAACATAAGCTTAAGTCTCTTTCAGCTTATTTTAGGGCTTATTAGGAAGCCTTAGCTTATCATTAGGACTCCCTTAGGCCTAGTAGCTTATTTCTTTAGTTTTCAGCTTATCTTGTGAGCTTAAGCCCCAAAAAGAAAGAAAAATAAGCTGAAAAGCTTATTTAGCTTTTGCAGCCCCAAAAGCTCTCATTTCTGGCTTATTCTTTGAGATTCAGCTTATGTGCTTATTAGGAAAATTGTTCCCCTTAAGCCCCTTAATAAGTTTGCTTTTATAAGTTTTCAAAAATAAGCTGTTGGGACCCACTTTGTAATCGGGGTCATTCTCAGGGACTGTTTGTGTAACTTTCTCTTTTCTAGTTAACTTTGTTAGTCCCTAGTGTTAACTGCCTTGTTACCCCGTTTGTCCTTTCAGTCCTTTCACTGTTAGTCCTTATAGTTAACCACAGTTAGTTTATTTAAATTAAATAATTAAATTAGGTTAAAATTTAATTAGTTTAATTACTTTTAATTTAATCAGTAAAATTTGGGCATTTTTATATTTTTAGAATTGTTAATTTTTTCTTTATTTAATTGTAATTTTTTAGAATTTTTATAACTTTTATTTTTTGTCTTTTTCTATTTTCTTAGTTTTAATTAGTTTTTAATCTTTAAAAATTCATAAAAAATCCAAAAATTAATAAAAAAATATTTTTCTTTTTTATAAAATTTTCTTTTGTCATTTAGTGTCTAGGAAAAATATAAAATTTAGTGTAGGCTTAATTTTTCTTAAATTTCAGTTTTAGACCCGTTTTACCGGGTGCGTTTTACCGTTTCTTTTCGTTTTACATTCAAACGACCTCCGTTTTAGTTCTAGTTTTCTTTATTTTTCAAATTAAGTTAATTAGAATTTAATTTTGATTTTTAATTTAATTTATCATTTATTTTCTTAATTTTTAATATTTAGGTTTCCCGATACCTGATTCTGTTCCCCGTATTTAATTTAGATTTAATTTTAGGATTTCCCAATAATTAATTATGCTTCCCGTAGTTTAAGTTCTATCCATATTAACTAATTTTGTTTCCCGTAGTTTTTAAGATCCCCATTTCCTTTGCTTGTTTTCCCGTAGATTAAATTAAGTTTTATTTAATTAATTTTAGTTGTAATTATATCAGTGTTTCCATCATATATTCTTCATCATTCAATTTCTCATCAAACCAGGATAACTTTCAATTGCAGCCTCGTTGGGACATACGACCCGGGAATATCTCTTCCGGAATCTTTTTATTATTGATTTGATTCTTATATATTTTATCTCTTTGTGTAGATTTTGACTTTTTCCCTTGGTTAAGGGCATTCGGTCAGGATTTGCATTTGAGTTGTTTTATATACGTACTATTTTGCGAATCACGTATGATTAAAAAAACCTATCATAATGCATGCATCAAATATGTGTACAACATTATCCTTATGAATTTGAAACTAAGAAATAAACCACTTGGGTTTTTTCTCTTTGAAGAAACTCATTTTAACTTCACAGTCTAACCGTTTAGTTAAAGATCAATCAAATTTCAAAATTGATTATTTTGTGGACAGCATCTTAACATTCATAGTTTGAGTCATTAATCAAATTCAAAATTCAACAATGCAACTTAATGGTTTCACCATGATACCAAATTCAAAATTCAATGCATTTTAATGATTAACAGGTTCACTATGATCATGTGACTCTTATTCCTAAATATTGATATAACATTTATCAATCAAGTATTTGAGGTATCCTTGCGGATCTATGAACGAAAATTATATCATTATAAGGTTTAACATTTAAAGCCTCGATATAATATTCACTAGTGTGTTTAGAAGGTTATGTATTTTGTATTTTTATCTCTTTCGGATCTAAAAACGCTCCCACTTGCTTTTTGTAATTTTAAACTCTTCTATAATATCTTAGCATGTAGAGGGACATTACAAGATACGTTGACAGTTTCTGAGTTTAGTTTGTTAATGTCATTCTTTATAAGACTTTTAACAAATTCAAAACTTTAATTTTAAGACTTAAAAGGAGTCATCATATTCCATAATCATGATGGTGTCTTATTTAACCTTCTAGGTTGGAGTCTTATTTAAGTATATACTAGACATACTCAATTTCTGTTAGAAACACAAAAAGTATCGGTCACTTCCAATATTAGCTAGTCAAAGCCCGTAGTTAGTCAATGTATGGTTTATAATCTAATAGGGCCAAAAGGCCCATGGAAAGCCCACAAAGCTTCCCATGGCCGGCCAATATGTAGTATAAATACACCTCTCTATGCCTTGGAGAAGTGATTGGTTGGTTGTATGTTTTATTTTCACTTAATGCATTTCATGTTCTTTACTTTCTCTCACTAGAAAATACATCCTTCCTCCCACTTTCTCTCTCTAGTTCTTGGTTCATATATCAAAGATTACTTGTATTCTACAATTGGTATCAAGAGCGATGGAGTGATTTGTTTAGTTTTGTGTTTGTTTTCTTTTTAGTTTGATTTCGTATGCACCTTTTTTTTCGAAGCTTAGTCATACACTAAAGGATCATTTACTTAGGTAAAGTTGATCTAGTATCTTTGGATATAGGTGTATTTGCTTTGGATCAAAGAAAATTTCATTTTTGTTTATCTTTTGTTTAAAAAAAACCTTATAAAGTACAAATCATGATTTTGAAATTTTTGGCTTAAAAACCATAAAGTTGTCATTTTTAAGGTACCTATAGGTTTAAGAATACTAGTTGTACAAGAAATTTTAGGAAAAAATAATCAAAAATGTGTCTTTTTGTGTTTTAAAGATTTTGATTTTCGTCTGTGTGTTACACGAATTTGCAGTTTTTAGTTGTATCTGAATTAGCAATTTTGTGTTGTACCTGAATTCGCAACTCTAGTGGTACCCGAATTAGCAGCTTTCTAGTTCTATCCGAATTGGCAGTTTTTAGTTGTATCCGAATTCGCAACTCTAGTGGTACCCGAATTAGCAGTTTTTAGTTCTACCCAAATTGGCAGTTTTGCTTAAGTACCCAAATTGGCAGTTTTGCTTAATCACCCAAATTCGTAGTTTTTCTTAAGTAACCGAATTCGCAATTTACTTAATCAACCGAACTTGCAACATTAACTTAAAACTCAAATTGCTTAATCAAAATTATACGGTTTATCTCTTTGACTTGTAAAATCCCGTGAAACACTCACCTATTTTCCTGGTTTTGTCAAGAATTGTAAAATCCAGTGCAGTTTCAAGACTTAAAACACACAAAAGACAACACCCTCAAACACAATTACTTTCTAGCACCGCTCGATCAAACAGTAATCTTTAAACATACCAATTTATCAATGGCGACTCTTACTGACAAAGCGATTCTTTCGGGTGCTGACAATCGTTCACCTATGTTGGAAAAAGATATGTACGATTCTTGGAAAAGCATAATGGAGCTATACATGATGAATAGACAACATGGACGAATGATTCTTGAATCCGTTGAGAATGGCCTTCAATTGAGGAAAATGGAGTGACTAGACCAAAGAAATATTCTGAGTTATCTGCTACTGAAGCAATTCAAGCTGATTGTGATATCAAGGCAACAAATATCATTCTCCAAGGAACTACCACCTGAGGTCTATGCATTGGTTAGCAATCATAAAGTCGACAAGGAACTTTGGGAAAGAATTCAACTCTCCATGCAAGGAACATATTACGAAACAAGAAATGAGAGTGTAACTTATTGATGAATTCGATAAGTTGCTTATAAGAAGGGCGGAAACACAACTGTTTCTACTTGAGATTTTCACTGCTACTCAATGACATGAACATCTACAATATGAAACTGGAACAATTTCAAGTGAACGCCAAGTTTTAGAAATCCACTTCCTCTTGAGTGGAGCTAATATGTGACATAAGATGTCAAACTGTTCGGTATTTGCATACCAACAAACTTGATCAGCTTCATGCTTAATTGGGACACATGATATTCATGCAAATAGGTATGGTTTAATCAGAATGCAACTCATATCCTTTGCTTTGGGTGCAACACATAAGGATGACCCATCTCCCTATCCAAACGACATCGCACTCATACCAAAACTCTCAATTTCAACCACAAGTTTCACTATATCAGTCTCCACAGCATGGTTCACCTTATCAGTCTCAAACAATACTCAAAAGTCAATCAAACCTCCACATTTAATCACTTATCCACCAATGATTATCAATCCTCAGTTTCATCCAACGATTATTCTCCACCATCATCCATCCCTCAATTAGAATATGCTCCCACACTTAACCAACAATCTGAATTTCCCCAACTAGACACAGGTCTAATTAGAAAGTGATATCCCATTAATTATAAAGAATTATCGCCATTAATGTCATCAAATCACCGGATGTCTTTCTTGACTGCTTGTTTCCACTATCCCCGCTATCCTACTACCAATAACCCAGACCAAGGAATTCATCAAACCTGGCAACAAGCTACCAATAATGAGGGGAGAGTGACCTTACAACCAATTCAGGGGGAGACACACCTTCTTTTGTTGTGGGGTACATTACAAGGACCTACACACCCGGACAAGTGGAAAGCAATTCTACTGAAACAAAGGACTGTTTATTTGTTACAATCAGCAAAGGAAGACACCTGTCCATAACATGTGCACTAAAACCAAAGAGGAAACGGGATGATTTGTGGTTTAAGGATAAAGTGTTGTTGGTACAAGCTCAAGTAAACGGTCAAATTCTACATGAGGAGGAACTAGCATTTAGAAGATCCTGGAATTGTAAAGGTAAGCCACATAGACTGTCATTACTCACAATGCTGCTTATCAAGCCAATGATTTGGATGCATATGACTCTGATTGTGATGAACTCAACACTGCCAAAGTTGCTCTCATGCGAATAGTACTCTTATGAGTTCAGATGCTCTCGCTGAGGTACACAATCGTTGATACATGACAAACAATATGATTAATCAGGCTTAGAAGGTGAAGCCGTCTTCTGAAACAGTCTAATGTTTGAATCATTCATAGACTAAATAACCAGTAATATCAATATCATTCCTTATTCTCGTATGTGAATTGAATCACAACAGGTAGCAATTTTAGAATTCTAAACTCTTCTGCACAACAGATGCCACTAGATATTATCTGTGAGATTAAACAACTAAAACCCAAGTAGTTAATTGTACCAAGATAAATCTGGACAATAAAAGTGTCAATGATACTTTAACTGCTGAGCTTGAAAGATATAAGGAACAAGTTAAAGTTTTGAAAGAAGGACAAAATGTTGATTTAAAGAGTAATAATAACATTTCAGATTCAAGTGCACAGTCTGTCGAGATTGATCGTCTTAAACAAACTCTTTCTGAACATTTAAAAGAAAAGGAATCTTTAATGCAAACAGTTACTCTTCTCAAAATATTCTAAGAAGAAGAATCTAGAACATCGAGTAGAGACATTGCGTTAGTAAAGAAAGATCAAATAGCTTAGATGATATTATAATATTGTTTTTAAAGGGGGGGGGGGTGTAGATCAATCTGCACAAACTGTTCACATGTTGACGAAACCTAGTATTTTCTATGATCATACGACTAAACAAGCTCTAGTATTATCAAAATCCTTTCTATCTGAAGAAAGCTCAGCAGTTGGAACCAAAGCTTTATGATGGTAATGTCATTAAGAATACGAGTGCTATTGTGATTCCTGACTCCGAAGAGACCCTAATGCTTGCTGAAGAGAGTCGTTCAAAAATGCTTTTAAAACAAAAGGATCCTATGATGTTAGAAAATAAAGTCAATACTACACCAGTCGATTTTGCTGTTCTTAACCAACTTTCTCAAGATTTTAAAACATGATTTGTTCCACAAACTGAAATATCTACGAACAAGCCTTCTGGCCTCAAAATTCTGTGAATCGCCAGATCCCCACTCAATCTAAGTAGATCCACCAAACTTGAGGTTCAAAAAACTTCCTAAAAGTTCCAGCATGGTTAATACGAGTTTGAAGAAACTCAAACACCATCTTGCTGGTTTTGACGTGGTTGTCAAAGAAAGAACCACAACACAGCTATCACTGAGGGCTCATGGGGGTTCGAACATACAAAAGCTTGTTCTAGGGATGAAATAATTCCATTTGTAATGCTCAAAGGAACTATTTAATACATCTATCAATTTTTGTATTGATGAACTTTCTGAAGTCCAAAATGTCTTTCATCAATAGAACAGGCTGTGGAACAACATCGGTTAGAGTCAAAAACATTTGAAGTTAAAATGAATCAAGTTTTGAACGAAAATGAACGACTCTTCAAACAAGTTATTAGCAAAGATATTGTGAACATTATTGTGAATTCTTCTGTGGATGATGCTTCTGTGAATGTGCATGAATGTGTATAGTGTCTCAAACTTGAGATTGGGCTTCTCAACAAAAAGGATTTTGTTGAAAAAGAGATTTACGATAACCTGTTCAAAAGTTTTACCACTCTTAAAAAACATGACTAGAGCTCCCCAAGGTGAGGAACTGGGTCTTATAAAGCCCTTGTCGGATAGTTCTTTCAGTTGCTCCGATAACTCTTTCATTTCAGAAGGCTCCAATCGATAAGGAGCCCGTGAGCTAAGTGCAGCACCAGTCTCAGATCACATATTTAAATTCCACTTGTCGAGTCGGAGGAAGACCCGGCAAGTCCTCAGGGAATACTTTAGGAAAATCTCAAACTATCGGTACGTCCTCAAGTCACTTCTTCTTTGACTTGTCTTCCATCTCCTTTGTAGTAACGTTTGCCAAAAAGACTGGACATCCTTTTAGCATGTATTCTTGTGTTTTGGTGTACGATATAATGTGTAGACGAGCCTCGTATCCCCGGTTGCTTCCGTCACCATGAACGATTAGAGTTTCATTTCCCCAGGGGATACGAACGATCTTCTCGGCACACACAATGATTTCTTGGTACATTACCACCCAAACCCATACAAATTAAGATGTCGAAACTACCAAGTTCTACATGTATAAGTCTGATGTTGAATGGGTGGTTCAGGATGTTTTAATGTACAACCCCTAAGGATAGTGTTCAACCTAATTATTCTCCCGTCGACTAGTTAAACGTCATAAAAAATTAATCTATGCAGTCGGTGTGATATCAATTTGGGAGCTAAATGCAGTAGACACAAAACTCCTATCGACACCAGTATCGAATAAGATAGAAGCATAGCGGTTGTTTAGAAGGAATGTACCCGTCACGACGTTGGAGTCTGGGTTTGTCCCCGCATGTCCTACTGCATACACTTTGGCTGCAGCATTGCCACCTCCAACTTGGTTACTACAGTTGTTATTGTTCTTTAGCTTTGGACATTCCCTCTTAAAATGTCCCTGAACTCCACACTCATAGCAAGTAGGCTTCTGACCTGACCCAGTGCCCTTCTGGTTGTTAGCATTATGGGCATTTTCCGTACTTCTACAGTCACGGGCAAAATGGCCAACTTTGTTTCATTTGTGGAATTTGGGAGCACATGGACCATCGTGGTGATAGTTTCATTTTGAGCATAGGGGTTTAGATCCCCCGTATGGCTTCTTTTCACCAGTCCCTGCAGTATAAGCCCTGCCAATGTTCTGCCTCTTGTTCTATTGTTGTTGTTGTTGTTAGCAAAAGTGCGGATTTTCTTATCCATTAGCTCGGTTGTTATTTCAACTGCATCTTGCATTGTATTTGTGTTTTAGACTCCCACTTTTCATCCCATGAATCCTGTCGGGGAAAGGCCACCGAATATTTTTTCAATTTATCAGATTTTTAAGGAAACATCCTCCGTACAACAAAGCAATTCCCTGAAAGTTTGGGTATATACTTGCCAATTCATACCCTTCCCCTTCAAATCCATCAAATCTCCCTTTCCATTTCTTGATTACATTTCGAGGACATATTTATGTCAGTCATCATTTTCAGAGTGTTTTCATGGCATACATAAGATGCATCATACGGGAACTATCTGGCATGGGTGTTCCACTGATAAATGACTAACTGAATTGTAGAGTGCAAGTAGCAAACAATGACTTGAATCTCCAACTGTACAATTACTGATGTGGAAAACAACTCCATTCTTTCAAACCAATGGAGATAGACAGGCAACTCCTTCCGTGCCCATTGAAGTCTAATGGCTTAAACATTTGAGAAAGTCATTGAAGACATTCACAGGCAGTTCATTCTGTCCTTAAAAAATACCCTGCTCCTGAAATATGCTATCAACGCCATTCGTATTTTCTGTCAGCATCACGTGCTGCCCCAAAGCGACAGTAACACCTTGTCATCATTGCCTTCACTGGGCATTAGTGATAGATGTGGTGACGGGGGTTTGTGGTTGTTGTTTTCTAGGTTAACCTCGTGATCCTTTTCTTTGGTGCCATTTTCTTCAATTCACACGAAAGATATAATACCGTTAGATTTCTACAAAATCATAACCATGACATGAAATATACCACAAGTAGTACAGATAGATACACAACACACAGTGCGGAATTGAAGTTAACAATGATGGTAACTAAAATCAACATTCATTCTAATACATTCATTACAGACATGACATAATACCATCATTCCATATATAAATTAGAAAACATACAATGAATTCGTTCAATACAACATATCACAGTTTAAGTTAACAGGATAAAAATATAGCAACCTAAAGCCATACTAGCCAGAATTACCCGTAAAACCTTAGTAGGTTTGTACAAAATAACTAGCCCATAAACAATATCAAAGATCTGCCACCGCCTCCTACGGTCCCATCGGGCTGTGCAGACCTTATACGGGCCCTTCTGCCTCTCAAACTCTGTCATCTGGGTCTGAAGCCTCTTCAGCAGTTTTAGTACCTCAATGAACTGTGCCTGTCTCCTGTGGTCCGCTGCCAGCATCTCTGTAATCGCCGCCTGTCTCCTGCGGTCCGCTGCCTGTAACTCTGTAATCACTGCCTGTTGTGCTACCACCTTAGAAGTATGTAACTTGCCAGTAACCTTCTGATCGTGCAAGGTCACTAGCATCCATGGATCGTCCCCAAGCCTCTCGAGACATCCTAGCCTTAGCCTCCAAAACCTAGCAGAACTGCAGTGTACACGCATATCCCAACCAACATCGTTGAGGCCAACACAGCCATTAGCTGTCGCTCAGTCTGCTCATCATCCAACCTCGTATAAATCTCATCTGTGTCTTGCCTAACCCTGGTGGTAAACTCTGTCATTCGTCGACCCAACTCTATGTCATCAGTCGCTGGTGCCCCTAGCATGTCTACCAGCATCTCATCCCAAGTGTCGGTGATCCTATAACCGAAATATCTCTCTAGATCCCGCATAATCTCCCTGTCCATGGTAGCAACAAATCCATAGTCCGCCCTAAAAACTCCAGGAGGTCTAGCAGTGGGGGCAGGCGAGCTCTCTCCTACCTCATATCTCATACCGAGAGCGATACCTAACCTCATCCGAGCGGAAGGTAACTTCTCGTTTGTCTGCTCTACGTCAGTAGAGAGTAGATGCAAAGGTGGTGATGAAGTAGGTAGCGGTATGGGTAAAAGTGGTGGTGTCCTCGATGATGGTGCATCTGATCTGATGTGGGAGAGTATGATGGGTGGTGGTAATGGTAGTGAATGGGAAGTAGATGGGGCCTCAACTCTCAGCCAGATCATCGCAGCTCGATAACCCAACGGACGAATAGGACTAGCAGGTGGTGGAGATGATATAGGTAAGGGGTGGTGATACTAGTAGTGGTGATAGTATCGAGGGTAGTGGTGGAGAAGGAATCTGAGGCAGTGGTGATGACCATGGGGAAAGTGGTGATGGTGGTGAAGTAGGTATAGCAAGGAGTCTGGCAACCTCTTGAAATCAGACCAAATGGTGTAGGTGGCTCATCTCGGATCGATATCCTAGCAGTAACGGTGGTAAGCAGGAAGTTGGTGGTGTGCAGCAGACTCGTCGGACTTAAACGGCATCAAGTCTCCTCACAGATGGGCCTTCACACTTGTAGGAAAAAAGAAAAATAAAAAAAGAAAAAAAAAAAAAATAAAAAAAAAAAAAAAAAAAAAAAAAAAGAAAAGCAACATCTGTAGAGTCGGTAGGAGCAGGAAGCTCCCTCCTTCTCATCCCCCTCAATATCAACATCATCATCCTCGTCATCTTTGGATGACTCATCCTCATCATCGCCATCGTCTCCTCCGTCGGCAGGATAATCAGCAGGATCCTCCTCAGGGTCCTCATCATCATCCTTCTCCGGATCCTCCTCAGGATCTGACTCAGGAACATAGCCTGGTGAATCAGCAGTAGGTGAAACAGCAGCAGGTAGGGGATGCTCCTCAGCTGGGATTACCTCATCCTCTGGTGGCATGAACTCTGGATAAACCAGCTCTGGAACAAAGTCTGGTGAAGGTGGGTACTCAGGACCTGGCACATAATTAAGCGATGGCGGGGCCTGATCTAATTATGATGAACTCAACACTGCCAAAGTTGCTCTCATGGCGAATTTATCTCATTATGGTTCAGATGCTCTTTCTGAGGTATACAATCATGATAATGTGAATAATAATATGATCAATCAAGCTGTGCAGGTGATGCCATCTTTTGAACAGTCGAATGTTGTGAACCATTCAGAGACTGAAATAACCAGTGATAGCAATATCATTCTTTATTCTCAGTATGTGATTGAATCACAATAGGAAGCTATTTAGAATTCTAACTCCTCTACACAATAAGATGCACTGATATTATTTGTGATAAATCTGGACAATAAATGTGTCAATAATACTTTAACTGCTGAGCTTGAAAGATATAAGGAACAAGTTAAAGTTTTGAAAAAAGGACAAAATGTTGATTTAAGGAGTAATAATACCGTTTCAAATTCAAGTGCACAGTCTGTAAAGATTGATCGTCTTAAACAAACTCTTTCAGAACATTTAAAATAAAAGGAATCTTTAATGCAAACGGTTACTCTTCTCAAAAATGATTTTAAGAAAGAAGAATCTAGGAACATCAATAGAGAGATTGCATTAGAAAAGAGGATCAAACAGTTAGATAATATTGTTTTTAAAAGAGATCAATCCGCATAAACTATTCACATGTTGACAAAACCTTAGTTTTTCTATGATCATACTACTAAACAAGCTCTAGGTTTTCTAAATCCTTTCTATCTGAAGAAATCTTAGCAGTTGGAACCAAAGCTTTATGATGGTAATGTCATTGAGAAAACTAATGCTATTGTGATTCCTGACTCCGAAGAGACCTTAATGCTTGCTGAAGAGAGTCGTTCAAAAATGATTTTAAAACAAAAGGATCCTATAATGTTAGAAAAGAAAGTTAATACTACACCAGTCGATTATGCTGTTCTTAATCAACTTTCTCAAGATTTTGAAAAACGATTTGTTCCACAAACTGAATTATCTGCTGAACAAGCCTTTTGGTCTTAGAATTTTGTGAATTCTGTAGAACCCACTCTTTCTAGTAGACCCACCAAAGTTGAGGTTCCAAAAGAACTTCCTAAAGTCAGCATGGTTAATACGAGTTTGAAGAAACTTAAACACCATCTTGCTGGTTTTGATGTGGTTGTCAAAGAAAGAACCACGGCCACAGCTATCACTGAGGGCTCGTGGGGGTTCGAACATACAAAAGCTTGTTTTAGGGATGAAATAATTCCATTTGTAAAAGCTCTAAAGGACTTATTTAACACATTCAATCAATATTTGGTTGATGAAATTTCTGAAGTCTAAAATTTCTTTCATCAAATGGAACAGGCTGTTGAACAACATCGTTTAGAGTCAAAAATATTTAAAGTTAAAATGAATCAAGTTTTGAACGAAAATGAACGACTCTTGGAGCAAGTCATTAGCAAAGATATTGTGAACATGATTGTGAATTCTTCTGTGGATAATGCTTCTGTAAATGTGCATGAATATGTAAAGTGTCTCAAACTTGAGACTGAGCTTCTCAACAAAAAGGATTTCGTTGAAAAAGAGATTTACGATAAACTTTTCAAAAGTTTTACCACTCTTGAAAAACATTGCATCTCTTTAGAAGTTGACACTCAACTTAATCAGGAAAATTTTCAAACGGACAATTCTGTTCCAAATCAAAGTGCTCTAAGTTTTGATCAATTGTTTGAATTAAATGAACTGAAAGCTCAGTCCCAAGAGAAAGACACGGTCATAAAGAAGTTGAAAGAGAGAATTAAATCTCTAAGTGGAAAAATGAATGAGGATAAGATTAAAAAGGACTTAGAAGAGATTAAAACCATAAATATTGAATTGGATCATAGGGTGTCAAAGCTTATTGCTGAGAATGAGCATTTGAAATAGACCTATAAGCAACTTTATGACTCTATTAAACCAGCACGTATTCGATCAAAAGAACAATGTGATGATTTAATTAATCAAGTCAATCTAAATTCTGTGGAAATCTCGGATTTAAATGCTAGTCTTTAGGAAAAAGTTTTGGTAATTACAGCTCTCAAGGATGATTTAAGGAAACTTAAAGGAAAAGCTCTTGTTGATAATGATGTTATAAAACACCCTAGTGATCTAGAGATGCTTAAAATTGATATGGAACCAATAACCCCCAAATTGTTGAATAAAAGGGCAGCCCACTCTGCCTATATTAAGTACACCCAGGAAGAAGCTGCAGTTCTTAAGAATTTAGTTGATCATGTTAAAGCAAATTATCCTCTAGATCATACTTTAGACTCTGCCTGTAGGTATACTAAACTAATTCAGGAGTTGCTTACAAATATCGGTAAAACATGCCCTAGTATCAACAATTCTGGAGAAAACTTAGTGGCTGTGACCCCAAAGAATAAGGATAAAAGAGTTAGATTCATTGAGCCCGTCACATCCTCAGGAAACACAATCATAAAAACAGTCTCTACATCAAACCTAGTTTCTAACAAACCTATGTTGTCTTCTACAAGAGTAAAACCGTCTACTAGTGCTAGCGGATCACAGCCTTCAAGCAATACAAAGAAAGATAAGATTCAGCAAACACCAAGTAGTACTCAGAAGAATAAAATAGAAGCCCACCCTATGAGAGTTAAATCTAGTTTGAAAAATAAGGATTGTGTTGTTGAACCTAAAAGAACTGCTCATATGCAACATTCCAAGCTTAATGCGAGTTCTGAACTTAAATGTGTTAAATGTAATGGTTGCATGCTTTCTGATAATCATGATTTGTGTGTTCTTGATTTTATCAAAAATGTGAATGCTCGTACTAATTCTAAATCTGTTAAGAAAAGTTCAAAGAGAAAAGTTTGGAAACCATCAGGAAACGTGTTTACAAATATTGGATATATCTGGAGACCTACTGGTCGGACCTTCATTATAGTAGGAAATGTGTGCCCTTTAACTAGAATTACCACAACTACTGAAGTGCCCCTTAGGAAACCAACTGCTCTAGATAATGAAACATCTAAACCTGTCGTAACATTGGTTTACTCACGAAAACCTAGGAAATCTAAAACTAATGTTCCTGTTAGCAAATCTAAGGTTCTTAAATCTGTATCTGCTAACAAAAAGGAACCCAATCAATCTTGGGGATCCATAGTTTCTGATGTTCCATTTTCCTCTCTTGATGAACACAGGTCGTCCAAATTGTTCTCTGGTATTTGGACTCCGGCTGCTCCAAGCATATGACCGGAGATCGCTCTCAGCTCACTAATTTTGTCAATAAGTTTTTGGGTACAGTCAAATTCGAAAATGATCATGTGGCAAAGATATTAGGATACGGTGATTATACGATTAAGAATGTTACGATTTTAAGGGTTTACTACGTGGAAGGACTTGGACACAACTTATTCTTCGTTGGGCAATTTTGTGATTCGAACCTTGAAGTTGCTTTTCATCAACACACGTGCTTCATTCGTAATTTAGAAGGTGTTGATCTATTGACTGGATCTTGAGGCAACAATTTGTATACTCTATCTCTTGGGGATATGATGGCGTCCTCTCTTATATGTCTCTTGTCTAAGGCCTCAAATACTAAGTCCTGGCTATGGCACCGACGTCTGTCTTATCTGAACTTTGGTGCAATCAACCATTTAGCTAGACACGGTCTTGTTCGAGGACTCCCTTAGCTAAAATTTGAAAAGGACCATCTGTGTTCTGCTTGTGCAATGGGTAAAAGCAAGAAGAAACCCCAAAAACCTAAATATGAAGACACCAACCAAGAAAAACTATATCTTTTGCACATGGATCTTTGTGGACCAATGCGTGTCGCAAGTGTTAATGGAAAGAAGTACATCCTCGTCATTGTCGATGATTACTCTTGATTTACATGGGTTAAGTGCTTAAGGTCAAAGGATGAAGCTCCAGATTTCATAATCAAGTTTCTCAAGATGATCCAAGTACGGCTTAAAGTACCTGTCTGACGCATCAAAACAAATAATGGAACTAAATTTGCTAATCAAACTATGCATGAATATTATGAGAAGGTTGGCATCTCTCATGGAACATCTGTTGCTCGCTCTCCACAGCAAAATGGTGTCGTTGAAAGACGTAATCGTACGCTAATTAAAGCTACCCGCACAATGTTGATTTATGCAAAAGATCTGTTATTCTTATGGGCAGAAGCAGTTGCTACCGCATGTTACACCCAAAATCGTTCCATCATACGTCTTTGTCACAGTAAAACACTATATGAGATTTTACATGACAAACTTCCTGACTTATCATTTTTCTATGTATTTGGTGCACTCTGCTATCCAACGAATGATAGTGAGAACTTGGGTAAGTTACAACTGAAAGCTGATATTGGTATTTTCATTTGCTACGCACCCACAAAGAAAGCATTTCAAATTTACAACCGACGTACCAGACGAATCATTGAAACAATTCATGTAGATTTCGATGAGCTGACTGCGATGGCTTCTGAACATAGCAGTTCAGGACCTGCACTTCATGAAATGACTCCTGCAATAATCAGTTCAGGACTCATGCCAAACCTTCCTCCTTCAACACCGTTTGTACCACTATTAAGAACATATTGGGATATTTTGTTTCAACCGATGTTTGATAAATTACTCACTCCTCCACCTAGTGTTGATTACCCAGCCCTTGATGTCGTTCCTCCAATTCATGAAGTAGTAGCTCCAGTTCCCGTTGTATCAATCGGTTCACCTTCTTTAACAAATGTTGACCAAGATGCACCATCTCCAAGTAACTCTCAAATAACACCCGAAACTCAACCTCCCTTCATTCCTAATGATGTTGAAGAAGACAATCATGATATTGAAGTTGCACATATGGGTAATGATCCATACTTTGGTATCCCTATTCCACAAGTTCATTCTGATCAATCTTCATCATCGGATATTATTCATACAATTGTGCATCACGATCACCAAATTTCTGAACACAATAGCAATTGGACTAAGGATCACCCACTTAAAAATATAATTGGTGAACTTGCTCGACCAGTTTCCACAAGGCTACAATTACATGAGCAAGCTCGTTTTTGTTACTACGATGCTTTTCTCACTGTTGTTGAACCTAAGACGTATAAAGATGCTTTGACTTAATCCTGCTGGATCAAAGCAATGCAAGAAGAGCTCAATGAGTTCGAACAACTGGGAGTATGGGAGCTCGTACCCCGTCCAAATAAAGTTATGGTTATTACTTTGAAGTGGATCTACAAAGTGAAGCTAGACGAACTGGGAGGTATTCTAAAGAACAAGGCTCGGTTAGTGGCTCATGGTTACCGTCAAGAAGAGGGAATTGATTTTGAAGAGTCTTTTGCTCTGGTTGCAAGATTAGAGGCTATAAGGATTTTTCTCGCGTTTGCTGCTCACATGAACATGATCATCTACCAAATGGATGTGAAGACTGCATTTTTGAATGGTAATCTGCGGGAAGAGGTTTATGTTAGCCAGCCAGATGGGTTTGTGGATCCAGATAACCCCAATCACGTGTACAAGTTAAAGAAAGCTCTTTATGGGTTGAAACAAGCTCCACGCGCGTGGTATGACATGTTGTCTTCGTTCCTGATATCCAAGACTTCTCCAAAGGCTCAGTGGATCCTACTATGTTCATTCGTAGGGAAGGCAAGGAATTACTTCTGGTACAAATATATGTTGATGATATTATCTTTGCTGCATCTACACCTGAACTGTGTGACCTATTTGCTAAAATCATATGTTGAAAATTTAAGATGTCAGTGATGGGCAAAATCTCATTTTTCTTAGGACTACATATTTCTCAAAGTCCTAGAGGCATCTTTATTAACCAGTCAAAATATGCCCTTGAATCTTTAAAGAAATACGGTTTTGACTCTTGTGACCCAGTGGATACTCCCATGGTGAAGAAATCCAAACTGGATGAGGATAAAGAAGGGAAAGCTATTGATCCGTCATATTATCATGGTATGATTGGCACCCTCCTTTATCTCACAGCCAGTAGACCTGGCCTATAATTTTCTATATGCATGTATGCCCGGTATCAGGCTCGGCCTACCAAAAAGCACTTACATGCGGTCAAAAGGATCTTTTGGTATCTAAGAGGAACCGTTAATCGGGGGCTATGGTATCCGAATGATTCTTCGATTACTCTAACAGTATTTGCAGATGCGGATCACGCTGGTTGTCAAGATACACGTCGTAGCACATCTGGTAGTATGCAGTTCTTGGGAGATAGACTTGTTAGCTGGTCATTAAAAAGGCAGAAAAGCGTTGCGATATCCAGTACGGAGCTGGATATATTGCTTTGTCCGGCTGTTGTGTCAAGTCCTTTGGATGAGATCACAGCTTACAGACTATGGCTTTAGATTCAATAAAATTCCAATGTACTATGATAACAAAAGCGCTATTGCCTTATGTTGCAACAACGTTCAACATTCCAGATCAAAGCATATAGACATCAGATTTCACTTTATCAAGGAGCATGTTGAGAATGGTGTGATCAAACTTTACTTTGTCAATACGGAGTATGAACTGGCGGACATCTTCACTAAAGCTCTTGGTAGAGAAATAATAGAATTTCTTATCAACAAGCTGGGTATGCGAAGTTTTATGTGGAGACTCTGAAACAATTGGCAGATAAAGTTGATGAATAGTGGTGGTACCTATTCAAATATCCTGTATCATATGTATATATATTAAAACCATAAAAACCAAAAAGATTTTTCATTTTTTAGAAAATTTTCAGAAAATCAAAATACAAAAATATAAAATTCCTAAAACCAAAAAAAAAAAATTTTAAAAATTGAGAAAAATATAAAAAGAGGTAATAATGGCATGTCTTCTGAAAATCGATAACATTTATGGTCTTAGAAATGTCATTCAGTAATGATACGAGGCTGTAAATGAAGTTCGAGCAGAAGTTCCAATTGTTTTCAAAACATGTCAAATGGCTTGCTATTATTTCAGATAGCAACCCGGTCATCATCTTAAAGGAAAGTATTTTAAAAAGAAAACTTGACCTCTTAACGGGAATTTATTCTCGGGCATGGTCTACTTAATGACCATGCAAAGGCTTGTGTTTACTTAGAAACACAACCTGTGCTTCTGATATTTCCATAAGCGTACGTGTCAGTGCACTTATGTGTAAAATAAGAGAAATCTTATTTACACTTGGTGTTTGTTTTTTCGTGAATAAAAACATTGCTTCATTAGAAAATGCTTTTTCTAAGACATTTGACTTCTCAAACAACAACTACAGCTCTTTAAATAGAAAACAGGTAATTGTTTGAGGGGGAGATAATGTCAAATATCTTCTTTAGAAAATCGCTTGATAAAAGGAATAACGGTTTTTAAACAATAACGGAATATCATTCTTTATGGAAAGTTAGTTAAGTTTAGCTTATGTGTGCCTTAAATGTTAATTGTTTATGCCTTTAGAGAGAATATGTGCTTATTTAAGGTATTAGGTATTATAGTTAAAATTACAGGGACTAAGTGTGCCAATGTATTATCTTATATGTGCCTAAATATTCTAATAGTTGATAAAAGAAAAGGATCTTAAAGCTTAGGGGGTGAAAGTGTCAAAAACAAATTTTGTTTTATTACACCCCACCCCTCTCCGTGTTTTTCATTTCACACACACATAACACTCACTTTCCCTCTCTCTAAAACCCTCTCACGATCGTCACCTCCTACTTCTCGATATCAAATCCATTTCGTGCTTAAGAATCATGAGTATCATAAAAGAACAACAACAAGCCCTGGACGATGCTCACGTTCCACGGGAACAACGTCTACAGATTGGAAGTTGCAACTACAGATTGAGCACCACATTCAACCCTAAAGAACCCACCTTTGAAGTTGCTTTGGATGTTCTTTCTCTCACTCCTTTTTATCCAACTTTCTTGATCACTACTAGTGTCCCTGCTATCTACATGCATGAATTTTGGACTACCGCCTCTTACCACAAGCATTCCATCAGATTTAAGCTGAACATAAAGAGATATTCTTTTGATCTGGATACTTTCAGAAATATGCTTTAGATGTGTCCAAAACTTCCTGGACAATAGTTTGTAGATTCTCCATTTGAAGAGGAAATACTTACTTTCATAAGAGAACTTGGCTACTCTGGAAACATTAAATTACTCTCTGATGTCAAAGTTGATATTCTACCTCAACCTTGGAGAACATTTGGAACCATCACCAACAAATGTCTTAGTGGTAAAGTAACAGGAATCGATTCACTTCGTCTCTCTAGGGCTCAAATCCTTTGGGGCTTGTATCACCAGATGAAAGTTGACTATGTCTACCTCCTATGGGAAGACCTAGTTTTTCAAATCGAGAAAAAGGAATCACGAAGGACCAAATACATGTTCTCACCAAGATTCACCAAAGTCATCATCAATCACTTCATGTCACAAGATCAATCAATTCCAAGAAGAAACAAGGTGGACTGGAACATGGCTAATGGTGATCCTATCCTCACTACCATGAGATTCATCCCTCAGCATGAAGTTGTTCAAAAATACGGTGCCATTCTTCCTGATAACTTAACCACTTAAGCTATGAAAGAATCCGAAGCGTACAAGACTTGCTATGCTTTTGCTACTGGAAAGGCGATTCCAAAACTGAAGTATGTTCGGCGAACCACCAAGGAGAAGACTGTACAAGCACCTAAAGCTTCTTCCGGTAAAAGAATCAAATCTGCTGCTACGGTGACTAGATCAGGAAAGAAGAAGCAACTTGCTGAAGGATTAGAGACTTTGTCTAAAATTGCATTGTCTGAGGCTGAACATATGAAATTGGCCATCAAAAGAAGCAAAACACAACTTCACAGCTCTCAACCCAGCGGTTCAGGTGCACATGAAAGAACTAGTGTTTCACCAGGGGTTCCTGATGTACCTACATATAGATCTGATGATGAGCAAATATCTTGGAAGTCTAGTGATGAAGAATATAATGATGATGAATCAAACATAGGCAAAGACGAAGATGATGATGATCAAGAAGAAGATGATGATCAAGAAGATGATGATGATGATCAAAGTGATGGTGATGAGCGGATTGATTCAGATAATGATGGTGATGACTTTGTTCATCCTAAGCTTTCCACTCATAATGATGAAGCAAGGAAAGATGATGAAGTTAATGAAGAAGATAGCTTTGATCCAAGGGCTCACACACCTTCTCATGTAGAATCTACGGATGATGAAGAAAGTGATGAAGAAATTCAAGGTGCGAATGTTGAGGAAGAAGAGATGGACGAAGAAGCAACAAATGAAGAGATCGAAGCAAATGAATTATATAGGGACGTGAACATCAATCTAGTTGGAAGAGATACTGAGATGAAAGATGCTCCACACACTAACATTCAAACTACACAAGTAATAGAAGACACTCATGTGATCATTACTATGGTCAATCCTGAAGGTCAACAACAGAGTTCTTCTGTGTCATCTGGCTTCGTTTCTAACATGCTCAACCCCAGTCCAGATACAGGTATTGACTCTATATTCAATCTTAACACTGAGTCAACTTCTTTGGTAGATGTTTCAGTTACTGCTATTGCTGAGCCACCTCTCTTGTCTGTAATAACCACTCCTCCACCACCCACCCATCTCATCACACATCTGCAACAAACACCCGCTGCCTCACCAGCAACTGTTCCATGCTCCTCCCTCAGAGTTCAAGTAAACGAATCAATTTGTTACAATAATTTCTTTAATTCTAAGCATTGTTGACACGTACCTTGCCAACAAGATGAGTGAAGCCGTCAAAATAGCTGTTCAGTTACAGTCAGACAAGAGATGAAGCTCAAGCTGAAAATGAAGACTTTATCAATAAAATTGATGACAACATTAAGAAAATAATCAAGGATCAAGTCAAAGAACAAGTTAAAGCATAAGTCTCCAAGATTTTTCCTAAAATTGAGAAGTCTATAAATGAACAACTCGAAGCTGAGGTTCTAACTCGTTCATCCACCAAATCTAAGACATCCCATGCTGTAGCCGCCAACCTATCTGAACTCGAGCTTAAGAAGATTCTAATAGATAAGATGGAGAGTAATAAGTCAATCCACATATCTAATGAACAGAAGAATCTCTACACGGCATTGGTTGACGCTTACGAAAGTGACAAACTCTTACTTGACACTTATGAAGATACGGTCACATTTAAAAGGTGTCGAGATGATGAGGATAAAGACGAAGAACCCTCCGCTTTATCAAACGAGGGGTCCAGGAGAAGAAGAGCGGGAAAAGAACCAGAGTCAACTAGTGCACCAAAGGAAAAGACCTCCAAGACAACTGGCAAGTCAACTGAAGGGTCTAAATCTCATCACAAGTCTGCTGACGAGTCTGCTCAAGCAGAGGAGCCCATGCACACGGCCAAAGATTTGGAAGAACCCAAACATCAGGAGTTCGAAACAGGAGTTACTGAAGATTAACCTGATGAAGAGACCTCTCAGCATCCTGATTGGTTTCAAAAACCAACAAGACCTCCTTCTCCTGATCGTGATTGGAACAAGACTTTGCCTGATGCTCATGGACCTGTTCAACCTTGGATAAGCTCTTTAGCCTAGATGGAAGATCAGCATGAGTCGTTTAATGAGCTGATGGACACTCCTCTTGATTTCTCAGCATGCATGATGAACCGGCTTAAAGTTGACACTTTAACTCCTGAATTATTAACCGGTCCAATATTCGAGTTGATGAAGGGATCATGCAAGAGTCTGGTAGAACTTGAATATGTCCTGGAAGAAGTCTATAAGGAAACCACTGATCAATTAGACTGGAACAACCCTGAAGGCCAACAATATCCCCATGATATGCGCATGCCATTACCATTGATACCTAATTCTCGTGGTCGTCAAGTTATTCCTTTTGACCACTTCATCAACAACGACCTTGCATATCTAAGTGGTGGTGACTCAAGACGAAAATATACAACTTCGGTGACAAAGACCAAGGCTGCAGATTATGGGCACATCAAATGGATTGAAGATTTGGTCCCTAACACAATGTGGAGTCAAGTGCCGGTTAACTATGACAAGCATGCATTATGGGGAATCTCACATTGGGGGCGAAAACGACAACAATTCTATGGATTTGCTGTTAACAGGGAATCTGCTCGTGATGTCTACTCTAAATGTAGAATCATTGTTGTCACAAAGCTAGAAATTGTCAAATGGTAGAATTACAAGCATCTGGATTGGAGCACTGTTCGTAGAGATGATGACAAGCTGTACAAATTCAAAAAAGGCGATCTCAAAAGGCTTCGCATTCAGGAAATCGAAGACATGCTACTTCTTCTTGTTCAAGGCAAGTTAACAAATCTCACTGTTGAAGAACGCCTAGCTTTTAATGTCTCCTTGCGAATGTTTACAAGCATTGTCATCTAACGGCGTATGGAAGATCTTCAATTAGGTGTCGAAAGTTACCAAAAGAAGCTCAACCTCGCAAATCCGGATACGTACAAATCAGATCTTAAACGAAGAGAAGCTTATTCAGCATACTCCAATCCTAGAGGATTCATTTACCATAACAAATACAAGAAGAACATATTGATGCGTATTGATGAAATACACAAGTTTAGTAACAATACTCTCAATGATGTTCGGACTGCTCTTAATGATCGTCTTAAGGGAATTTAGATAAAGTATCTGCCATAGACTATCTGGAGACAAAGTGATAAAGACAAAGCAGGAGCTATGATCCAGCAATTGATAAACAGCTAAAGATCAGGAGGATTATGCGAAGCTTGGAGAAATTTGTTGGTGGGAGACCGTACGAGGGTGACTTTCGGCTGCTGCAAAGGACCATATGATTTATCATGTGATGTCCTCATCTTAACAGGTCATTCCTCGTGAATAATAAAAAACTTATGCAATTTGTAAATATGTAGTGTAGACATTATGGAGATATTAAGTAGTGCTCGAGTATAAAATTTTCAAGAATTTCTCAATAGATTTAAAAAATTTCAACTAATTGTACTCAGGACTGTCTTATATACCCTCAAATATTGAGGGGAAGCATTAAAATGTTCCTGTTAGATACTATGTAACATTTTGTCCCCGAACGTTTAATCAATTGATATCAAAAATATCAAGAGATCAACATTTTAGATAAGGGGAGAAAATGTGATTAAACTGCATCTAATTTGTATTGAATTGTGATTGAATAAAATGGACTCAATGCACTCCACACTTAGCATGTACTACGATTACGATGCACATGTTAAGGGGGAGCTTTTAGTGATGATGAAAAACTTTCAAAGTGTAAATCTTTTAATATTTATATCAAACACTTTGATTGAACTTTTCAATGATTTTGGTTTTGATTGTGATGGAATAACCAAAAGACCGACCATGTACTTAATTTTATGAAGTTATAAGGTGGTTAGGCATAGGTATTCAAATCCCATGATCTAACCAGAACCGGAGGGATCTACCCAGGGATATCTATTAGTTAGTGTAGAAGTCCTTAGGTATGATACAAAAGAAGAAAAAGTGAGAGTCGGGAAAAGTGCCGACTGAGATGGAGCTAGCACTGGAATAAACCCAACAAGGTGTTAGTTATGAAGTCTCGGTAAGCGCTGAAGGGGTTGAAGAATGAAAAAGAAATGTAAGGATAAAGGGTGAAAAGAAAGAAGCCCTCCATACACTTAGGCAGAAACCGGGTCAATACATAAACTGTCGGAAACACTAAGCTGTTGTCTGACATTGAAGACAGTCATGGACCCAGTGACACTATGCACAACCCTCCCTAGCCACTCAAGGTCTCTCAAAAGACTATTGTTTCATTTCTCATGGAGATTACACGCATTTCTATCGACTTTCTCACTCCGAGTTAGTTGATATTGAAAAGGTGGCAGTCTGCTCCAGCCTCCGATCACTAAAACAAAAGTGCACTATTGAGTCTAGAGCCAAAAGAGATCATCCATAAATCTCATTAGGACACTTGTCAAATTATGCTTGCTATCTCACACAATGTGAATAACTAGAAATATATAAAGAAGTCCTACGCATTATCCTTGTGATTTTGCCAGAACATCAGAGTGATATCATTCACAATGAAGATGGAAATCATGCTTGAGCCAACATCAAACAAGCTCATGGTAGGTGACTTGTGCGATTCTATACGAATCAAACTTGTGACAACTAGAAAGAAACGATGATGTGATTCTATAAGAATCAAACTTGTTCCAGGTTATGAATTGACGATTGATAATGAATTTTGAAATGATTAACACTCTCGATGTGTCACAAAACCACTTTAGCAAGTCATACGTCGATTGATTTTCAAATTATTTTTTTATTTCAATCGATGAGATAGTAACTTACTGGTTCACTCTTATCGTGATGTCTGCTTTGAGACGTTTTGATAATGAGAACATGCTGAGTTTGATGAATCTGATACACATGTGTTAGAAAGATTCGATACTTCAGCTGGAAATCCTATCACGGAGATTCTTCCTAAATTGAATCTACCTGATCACAGGTCGATCCTCACGGATTCGAAGGTTACTCCAACCAAACACGGGAGAATGCCAAAGCCATATTCGTCCCCCCGCTTTATTGCTAATTGTTTTAATGCAGGATACTTAAAGATGGAGGTGAAGGTACTTGATTCCAGCTAACTCACAAGATTCATAGCCACATGCTCATACCCAACCAACAAACATAAAGACATCATGAAAGCTCAAGTACATGTTTTAAGACTTTCGCAACTCTGATACCAAACGTCTTTCTCAAAGTGACGAAGTGTTAAAGTTAAAGAATTTCAAGAAAGATGCAACATTAAAGCTTTTCAAGTCAACAAATCAAGAAAGGTATGAGCATGTTGGTCCAGATGTCACAAGTTTACAAGATGGCAAAGTTTACAAAATGGCGAAACGAGATTATGCTTGGTTGATGATCTCAAGGTGCTCAAGATCACATTCAGTCAAGATAAAGGAACAAGCTCAAACCTAAAGTCAATGATCACTACATCAAATCACAAGTTAATGATTGAAGTTAAAGACTATGAGCTCAAGACTAAAGATAAAGCATACTATGCTAAGTTTAAAGTTTTGTAAATTGGAGTGACCTCCCTTAGGGGGAGATTGTTAGAAACACAAAAAGTATCGGTCACTTCTAATATTAGCTGGTCAAAGCCCGTAGTTAGTCAATGTATGGTTTATAATCTAATAGGGCCAAAAGGCCCATGGAAAGCCTACAAAGCATTTCATGTTCTCTACTTTCTCTCACTAGAAAATACATCCTTCCTCCCACTTTCTCTCTCTAGTTCTTGGTTCATATATCACAGATTACTTGTATTCTACAATTTCAAACCTTGACAGATTTTGGAGGTAAAATATTTAAGTTATCAAAATCAAATAATTCTAAAGAATTTGATTCAACACTCTAGACATACCATGAATATGTGGCATTCTAAGAGTAATTTAATTGTGAAACTTTACCACAATTTTTTAAATAACTTAATACTCTTTAGGTTACATACTTATCAATTTATGTCAAACCAAATTGAATATATAGTGATTAAAAACATATTTGCATGCAATAATGTATACGGCTTTAACTAGTTCAAGAACTCTATCCATGTTAACTATACATTATTTTGCCTTTAAACAATTCAAGGACTTTTGTTCATGTCATATTCAGAAGATATAACTTACTTTATGTTATACGTCTTTCAACATTTAAAGGACTTCATGTTTATTTATTTACATTAAACATAAACATATTTAACTAAAGAAATTTTTGAACGCTTACTTTATGTTATAAGTCTTTTAACAATTAACGGACTTAATGTTTATTAATTTACAATAGACATAAACATATTTAACTAAAGTAATTCTGAACGCTAACTCTTAGCTTCAATAGTAATTTCAAGTCAAACAAGATTACTTCATTATTTGGGACATTCCAAGAGCACATAAACCTTTTACTTGAAGTAGTCTTTAAATCAAGATTACTTCATTATTATGGACATTCCCAAAACACATAAACATTTTACCTGAAGTAGTCTTTAATTTATATCTCAACATATTTTCTCTTACCTTACGGTCAAGAAAAACATTTAATCATATTGTAAGTGTCATGTGTTGTCCCTTGCACACAATAAATATTTCTCCCACTTGTGCATGGCACAACATCATACATGTAGTTAAACAACACGACATTCGTTTGTTTATATAGATAATATGATAGTGTCACAGATATTAGCGTTACGAGTAGATATAGAACCACTTTGTTTAATAAGAAATAGTGCACGACTATCCTTAAAACCATTAGTGTCTATAGTTGGAAACTATATATTATCTCAAGACAAGCAAGAAATAATCTGGGTTACTATCAAGATAATAAATCTTGTAGCTCCACAGATTTAGAAAACATTACATTAATGTCTTGTTCAGAAATAAATCACGATGCTCCCACTGGATTTGACAACATTGTAAGTGTTCTATAACTAGTGAAAATAAATAGTGATCTATTTATTTTCCAACTTTCTTTGAAATCTTAATTAGTAGCAATGAACTTAGATTTCAAAATTTTCTACTATGTGGATGAGGGACTATCCATCAATGCTATTTATTAACTTGAAAATTGAGCATGCAATTTCCTCCTTAATTTTGATTAAAACAAACAACTAGATACATTATATTAGTTTGCCTTTATCACTTTTGCGGTAATAATGGTATTTCCTAATAAAGAACTCATAAAACATCTTACATTAAGATGTTATTATTTGATAGCTTTAAGAACATATTCTCTAGTTATCTGAATGTCTTACACGTTTCAAAGTACTCACCACCGAATAAGGGTGATGAAATCTATATGAAAATATAAGTCATGCAATCAACTTAACATTTAAGTATTCTATGAGTTTGATTACATTAGGACAATTCCTATGTTCCTATTATAACTTTCCAGAGCAAGAAAGATGATAGGAATGAGGCTCCATGTTCCTTACAAGGAAAGGAATCTCGGTTTAACTTCTTCAAGAAAGAACAAACCATTATTTACGGTTTTATCGTTGCATTAATACTATTAATAGAATTGCAAAATTCAATTTATTAGTATTTTCGATAATTATTCCTTATAGAAAATTAACTAACCGTGTTTAAAGTTTTTAAACAATTAATTTTCTAAAGGCTAGGATCCTACTTGATATACCACCATCACATCAGTTGATCTGCTAGCAATGATGTATTCAAAAGGTAATTGACGATCAATAATTGCTACCGGTGCAATTCCTAGAACCTTATGGGACTTACTTTATTATAATAATATACTAGTAAGCATGTTTCATACCATCCATGCCTCGAGTTTAAGGTCTCACCGCTAAACCGATTAAGTCGTCCAATCAAGAACTGTGATTATGTAACACTAAAGTCTCACGAAAAAGAGTATAATCACCTTGGGATTACAATCTACATACGTCTCACGCATAGTAAAAAGCATGTGCAAGTGTTCTTAGAAATTGGATGGCAATAACTTATTTAAAGGGTATAATATTTGACGTGGCAAATACGTATGAAGAAGAATGCATACATCTTCGTATCATAAATTTTAATAAAAACTTTACTCAATTAAGTTATTTATTACAGTATCACGTATTTTCTATACATCTAATGTATAAATAGTGTTACCTTTAAAAATTGATGATTCAACGTGTTTTCAAAACTTAAAGATTTTATATTTTATCACGGGAAAAGATTAAAGAATGGTTAAAAATCATTCAAACCCTAGACCATTCGTGACTTCCTAAATAGTATGCAAGGTAAGGAAACTACAACGTATTCAGGTATTATAAGGTAATGGTATCTACAAGACCGAAGTCTTGATGAGTCTCCCCTAACCTTATCCTTGCAACTAAGTAGTACTTTTGCAAATTACGTCATTGATAAAAATACAATTTTAATTTGAAAAACACATTATGAACTATAAAATAGTCCATAATAAATTTGATTTCATAAATATTAGTCATGTTTATATTTATTTTTTGAAAAACCTTTTTATTTTCTCACAAGTCCAAACTTAAAATAAAAATAATATAAACACGAAACTAATACACAAAAAACAACACTTAACAATTAAGTCATGCAAATATCAATTATGATCCTATTTATCTAATAATTAAATTATGCATATATTCATATAAGGCTCCTTCATCCAATGACTCCGGCCACATTCATCGATATAATCGATTACGTAAACCATATATAAATATATACCACATAGCGCATAAAATTTAAAACAACTTAAGGCCCCATTAAGACATAGCCAATGTCTTCCCAAGCTTTTAAAGTAGCGGATCTTACTAAATCAAATTTAATGTCTATGTTTTAATTCTTGATCATCATATTTGCATAAAATCTTTAACAATTAACAAGATTTATATCATATATCCCTCCATGATAAATTGCATGTATTTATCACGGATTCTGAATTAACAATTAATTTAAACATAAAATCGATCAATTAACAATTAAACGCATCAAGTTTTAATCTTATAAAATTTCATACAACCTAGAATTCGTCTAATTAATTTTATAACCAATAAAGATTGAATATTGATGCACAAAGATCAAATCTTTATGCATAAAAAGCCCAAAAGGATTAAAAATTAATCAAGAACCCTAATTTTTTGTCAAATTTTATTACTTGTAAGTTATAAATTCTATACGATGGCTCGTGATGCCACTGTTGGGTTTTTACAACTAATTAACCAATTAATAACCACGAGTACGCATCGGAAAATATAAATCACGTATAGAATATGTAATTAACAAAGGAATCAAGAACGCGTACCTTTTGGCAATTAACGAATACACCGTCTTGAATATACACGCGTGTATAATTTAAATACCACACGAAAAACACCCAAGATCTAAAGTAAGATCTCTCTACTTCAACACACACAATACGTTCTTAGCAAAAAAAAATTAAGTATGCTAGTACTAGTAGTGATAAAGCCACCAAACGCCTTTGACTCTTGAATCAATCAACACGAAAAACCCTTTAAGGGTTGTTTGGGTTCGATGGCAAAAACCAAAACCCTAGGGGTGTTTGGTTCGATCGCACAGCACAAGGGAGGGAGAAGAAGAGAATTTAGGGATTTAGTTTTTCATGTTATGAGAAAACTAAACACCCTAAGCCTCTGTTTATAGCCTCCTAAACTTGGCTTGCAAGTTAGGTTATTCCACCTCCTTTTGAGATTAGGAAATAATTGGCTAAGGAAAAAAGAAATAATTCCCATACTTTCTTTTTCTCCATAATTGCATTTTAGTCCTTCTTTTAACTATTAACGACTAATATAACTCCCATTAAATATTTATTAACATTTAACGCTCGTTAAGCTTTATCACTTAAATATATTACATTTAATATATTTATTATTAATTGTTTTACGTATTAACGCATGCGTCCCCGTATGCTCAAATAAATTCTCGGACATATATTATTTTTACGTGGACATAATCCAGCAGCTTTCACTATTGCACCTTTATCCCCACCTACTTTAAAGTTTGCTGTATAAAACATATAAAATCAACAAACAAATAAAAAAAGGGGATGCATCATCAAACTAAAACATAATCTTAATCTTTTATTACTCAACTTAACATAATACACACATGGATTACAAACTATGGTATTGCACTTATTCAACAAACAATACACAAACTACACAATGCACGCATGATAATAAAGCTGCACACAACAAACGGCATGAACACTTCTAAGAACACATGTCACGGCTCACGTCTCAACTCCTGGCATCACGCATCAACTTCCTTACAAAGAACTCAATTTCACGAACCATTTCTCTACCTTCGGTTACTAAATCAGCCAACTGGCACTCTCTACTACCCTCTTTGTTCATCATCTGTTCCAAAAACACAGTAGTCTTTGCAGGCACAGACTCACCCGCCACACTCCGAAGTTCCTGAACAAAAGCTATCCTATCTGCACACGCTTCATTCATCTCACCAATCAACCCATTCAGTCGACGAGTAAATTCCCGTTGTTCATACGCGTATTCATTAAAATAGACAATCATCATGTCAAACCAATTACGCCCACCAACAGCTCTCTCTAACTCCTTGCACTTTGGTAACCATGTCATTGTCTCCCTTTTATTTTAACCACTAATACACTAATTATGCAATATGCATTCCTTAAATAAACAAAACCAGAAGCAAAACTCAAAATCATAACGTTCCATAAAAACAAAACAAGGACACGTATCACTAAGATACTACCACATGTCAACATAATAATGTTGTTAAACGCCACTACTTATGTTATTAAACAGCATAACAGTAGATAGAAATAAAATAATAACACCACTGCTTATATTATTAAACGCCAAATGTGAAAACAAACAAACAACACAGCAAGTACAATCAAATCATAACAGACTCCACTAGAAACACACCGATACTAAAAGCAAAAAGACACAAAAAAATATCACATGCTGCCACTGCTTATGCTACAGCAGACTCCACTACACACTGTTATCACTCATATATTAGCTTATCTTGACATCTGCATATAGAATCTCTATGCCATTACTAAATCCACCATACCAAAAGCAAAAGCAACAAAAAAATCACATGCCTGACATAAAACCCATCAGCATCACTACACTTTGTTTTCAATAGCTAAAAATCTTACCAGGCAACTCTTATAAACAATTTTTAACACTTAACCAAGAAAAATAATAATCTGCTTTGATACTTGATACATACAAACAATCTAACACATATTTTTTATATCTTTGTTACACCGCAGAAAGCTCTTATACACAATTTAGACAAGTTCACTGATAAAAACAATCTAACACGCATATATTTTGATATCTTTCATGACAGCCATTTTGTACCAGCCGCAGATGTAGACTCCTAGCAGAACCACCTTTTGTACAAAATCGAATCAGCCGCAAGTCAAGCCACCTTTTGTACCAAATGGAAACATATGCAAGTGAAGACACATTTTGTACCAAATGAAACCAGCTGCAGGTAAAGAATTCCAAGAAGAAAAGAGGAAATAGAAGCAACTGCAGGTGAAAACTTCCAAGAGCAAAAAAAATCGAATGCTATTGATGTTTCTTTCATATGTAGTGTATATGTAACTTTAACAGTGGGAGCCTCTTCAAAGCTTTCGTGTACGACTTTTGTTTCAAAACGATTACAAATGCGGCCATAATTTCTCCTTTATGCTTAGCAACCCCGACCACCGCCCGCCAAACGCCCCGCAGCGTAGCGCGGGAAAGCAAACTTGTTAATCAAATAAGTAAAAATATATTCGCCCTAACGACTAATGTTCAATTAAATTCCGTGTTTTACTCAGCTAAAAGGTCGGAAATCATAGTTACCAAAAAAATGTTCAGTCAAATAAAATACATGTGTTGGCTACAAAACAACCTCACCGCATCGCGCGGGCACGTTCTCATTCTCGTATATCCTATACAGCGTTTAAAACGCTATTGTTTCGCACCGAGCTAAAAGCAGTAGCCCAAAAGGCAGCCCAACATAAAAAAGCAATTCAGCCCATTAAGAGACACATTTGTAAGTGAAATTCTGAAAACATAATGTTACAATTTTCAGCCCATTAAGGCAATTAAAAAGCCGACATACTAACTATTACTTTTACATTATTACTATTAGTATACTAGTCGGGTACCCGCGCAATGCGGCGGCGGGTACCCGTGTGATTATATTTTTCGACAATAACAATGTCTTTTTGATGAGTTACATTTATAAAAGGAATAAAAATGTTCAACAAAGGTTATTATTGGAAATTAGCTTGTTTTTTCTTATGAATTTAGTAACATTATAAAAAGCTTTTATAGCAGGGTACCCGCGCATTACGGCGGCGAGCACCTTATAATCAAAATTTTTGTTAACCGATTATAAGTTTCTCACGATGCTAACTTTACACATATAGATAGCTTTAGGAAAAAACTTTGCCGCACACTTTTTCATAAAAAAAATGACAGACAACTCGTGCATCACGGAGCAACGATGATACGAAAACGGTGGTCACAACTATTGCTAGTTGTTTTGGACGTGTAATATCATATACGGTAACATTTAAACATAGAGAGTAGCGGTTTTAGCGCCATCTGATGGTGTCTATATTGCTAAGTTGTGGTCGTAAATAGTGGTCCATTGCATGGTCGAAAAATGCGGTGTCAGAAAGTCTAACTACATAAAAGATTGGTTTCTATGACCCGCTTAATGTCATGTAAATTTCATTTAGTGGTGTTTTAAAGAAGAAAAAAAAAGATAAGATGATTTATGCATTATCATTTTGTATCATGTGTTATATTAAGTTTATTTTTGAGTGAGGGATATTTTAAAAATATCATTAATTAATTGTAAATTTCATTTAATTATGTTTTAAAAAGGAAAAAAATGATAAGATGATTTATGCATTATTGTTTTGTATCATGTGATATATTAATTGTACTTTTTTAGTAAGAATGTTGATGATCAATTTTTTATTATCTACGTTGTTGATATGATATGTTTGCGTACCTAAAGATATGGTTGTGTATTGACTTTATATAGTGGCTAGGTTGATGAGGGGTTGAATATATATTTATTACTAATTACTACAATAATAAGCATTGTGTGAGGAAATTTTTTAGGCCATAAAGAGGTTAATGAGAAACGTATGATCTTTTGTTTAAGTGATGGTTATATAAAAATTTAATTTTTTGTGAGGCCCAAATGTTTTTATTAAGGCTTTATTAAAGCATTGAATTTCAGACGTTTTTTGTTGCTAGTTTTTGAAAGAGGGTCGTGGTGTGTTTTTTAGGTTGTAGAGAGGAAAGAGAACCTGTTTTTTATATTGAGTTTTGCGTTGGATTTGTATTAATAATATACAGCGGTTACTAGTGTTTAAATGGGCTTTTTAATACATAAAAATTCGTTTTGTTTGAAGGAGCTATATGAATAGAAAGAGAGAGATAGTTCTTTGTGTTTTTTAAAGAGAATGGACTGTTACAAACTTACAAATGTATTTTTAATGGACCGTTACAATTTTAGATTTAATTTTCCGAATAGAATGGGCTGTTAATGTTACTATGACCATGCGTTATATTCAGATATTTTTAAACCTTTCTTTAATAAACAAGTTAAAATGTCTTAATTTTAAATCTTACCATTTAGCTTAATGTCCTAAATGCATTATAATATAGTTTAGAAGTTTAGAATATACACTTATTGACACTTAAATGATGTTTAATGAACCGTTACAAATAGATCACATGAATGCACTTAAACGGATAGTTACAAAATAAGCATGTTACAAAATAAGAGAGAGTAGGTGTTTGTGCTTTTCAGAGAGAGAAAACATAGAAGGAATGAAAAATAATGATGAAGTAATTTTATTCAGTGTGTTAGGTTTTTATACTCTCTAGATTTATGATTTACACTTAATACACATAAATAGTGCTTCATAGTGGGTTGAAATGGATGGGCCGTTACAAATGGATTACATTAATACACTTAAATGGACTGTTACAAATGGATTACATTAATACAATTAAATTGACTGTTACAAAATAGACATTTAATTTTCAGTTACATTGACCTCAATATTGATAAAACATATACATTATAAAATACGTTTTTTTGGAACTCATCTAAAAGCAAAAATAGTGAAAAAATGACACGTGTCTAACTAAAATAATCAACGACTATGGTTAATT
>BQNB010003253.1:0-57500 GCA_026074375.1 Tanacetum coccineum
CCCTTGGAAAGCTATTTGAGTCTAGTTTCCATAAAGGTAAGTCTCATAATTTACAAAGTCTCGTAACTACGTGAAACGACCATCTTACCCCTGGTTGTCCAAAACAGAAAGTTAGTAAAAATTTTACCCATTACTAAAATGGACATAAATCCTAAACCAAGATAGCAATGAAGGTGAGGTCAAAGGATATGGTTTCCTTATGATGTCTACTACTGTCCCAATAAAAAAGATCTATTATTTTATGGCAAAAATTTGGAGTTTAACTCGTATTCCAAACACATGTCCAGATTTGACCTCTTTTCTTGTTTTGTCCATAACTCACTCATCCTAAGGAGTTGGTTGAGCATCCAACTATCCTATGATGCTAAGACATGTAGATTTCCAGCCATTTAATTTAATCATAGTCTCTAGGCCAAATATTTTTAGAAAATCACATGTTTTTCTACTGTTTTCAAAATAGTCCCAATATTTCAACTCAAAACCTTTTTAAACATCATTTTAATTATCTAAGACCTAACCCCATGCCATAACTAATCTAAAACACCCTCAAGAACATAATCACATATATATTTACAAAACTTAAACATCCATTTTCATGGATTAAAATTAAAGAAAACAAGAAATAAAAAGGTAGAACAAATAAAAAGGAGGTTAGGGCTTACAAAAATGAAGATTAAGACTAGTGAATCAAACAAGAACCCTCCTTTCTTGTGTTGGCTGAATTCGAACCAATGTAACACAAGATTAGCTAGCTTCTAATCTTCTTCTAATGATGATAACACTCTTCTAATCAAAACCCTCAAGAAAACCTAAGAAAACAAGCCCTAACTTCTTCAAATCTTTAAGAAAAACTACCAAACTTTGCAAGAGACTTTGAGATGGTGTTATGAGGATAAAAATGAGTAGGAAAATTTTGATGCATAAAAGGAGTAGGAAAATTTTGTATGATGGTTAAGTGTGGGTGGTGCTAAATTTTGGAAAGCAATGGGGAAGGAAAAGGAAGAGAGAAAAATTTTAAACTTTGTGAAGTGAAGAGGTTATGCATGTATGGGAAATGGAGATGGTATAATTAGGTTTATAGAAAAGTAGGAAGTTGTTGTGTGTGGGTTTGGGTAAACTGGCCTAGGGCCTTGGGGGAGGTAAAAATATTTTATTTTTATTTTTATTTTTGATTTTTAGTTATAGAAGTTTTTAAATTAAAGTATAGTGTAGGTTTAATTTATTAAAGGTAAGGTTTAAGGTAAAAAAACGCGAGTTTTAGCAAGAAATTTTCGTAAACGCGAAACACCACAGAAAATGAAAATGGTGAAAATTATAGTCGTCGAGGAATATTATGAGATTAATAAATCGCTTACGATGCGAAGACGGAATAGATTTCTAATTACGGCTCACGCAAAGCTAAAAACGGAAAATTCTTACTAAATCGGGTAAACGTAAAATTAATAACTCGCTTAAACAATGAAAATAGAAATAAGGCTCGGAGTAAATAATGACCTTAAATACGGAATGTTACATTATTCATCTCAAAACTTCTTAAAAGCATTCAGATCTTATCCTATAAGCTTTTAAAAGCTTATTTGATTTAATCCCTTATGTTTTTTATGTATTTTCGAATGTAATAAGCTAGAATAAGTTTGGATCTAGCTTATTTTCGATTTTAAGTCTCTTAAGTTTTCTTATAAGCTCTTTTTATCAGATTTTAAAAAGCTTTTAAATAGCTATTTCGTTTAGTTATTGGTTATAGTTTTGAGAAAGGTTTTTAAACTAGCTTATTCGATTATGATTTGGTTTATAGCTTAATCGGTATTGGCTTTGATTATGGATTTTGTAGGAGAGGTTATTAGATATAGGTTTAGTCATAGCTTATTTTGGTTCACAACTTATTAAGTCTAGCTTATTTGGTATGGAGGAGCTTATGTAAGTAATGCTATTGGATCTATATTTTCCACTGATTGGGCCGTTTGGTTTGGATCATGAGATTGGGCCGAGTGTGGCTTTGGGCTCGAATTGGTTTTGAATAACATATTGGGTTAATGTAGGTTTGAATTTAGGCCAGTTTAAGTTTAATATCCGTTTAGTGAATTAGCATTAGGAAACAGAATTTCAATTGTAGTTGTGTAAAACTGATTTTTACTATTAACAGTTTGAGTTTGTCTGTGTTAAACGTTGGTACCGATCTACTCATGAGGCGTGGAGCTTAAAGGTTTAATAAGATAGATAGAATTTGATTATTTTCTTTAGCTTATTAAATCGGGTAGTTATCGTTTATTTGCGGCTCTTCAATTCGGTTTCATTTTCTATCCTATTTCAATTAAGTAGTGTAGAATTATTAGTATAATATGTTTAGATTTGATTTGTTGATCATTATGTTTAGTGAGTAGTTTATTTGTACTTGCTAAGTGATATTGTGAATTGGGAATTAAGTGTGAATTTGAAAAAGGTTTAGTAGATTAATAAAAAAAATCGGATTATTTAGATTTGTCATTTGGTTGTTTGAAGGGCAAAATTCGGAAAATAATCAAATAACACATCTAGTAATTAGTATCTTTTTAAGGGATCATTTTCAAAATAAACCAACGTTGTGAGAAAATTGTCTTTTCTAAGGATAATAATTCGTCAATAAACCTTAATTCACACTTAAGGAACTTTTCACGTCACTTAGCAAGCATATTCGTCTTATTAATCTTTTTAGATCATTTTAGAATAATTATCGTAGATTAATTGATTAGTATAATTCTAGTATTAATATTAGTATAATCTTTAGTATTGAAAAATTAGTTTTCTAAAAGTAGTTTATTTTCAAAAACCAAAAATCTAAAAAGATAATCAAGCATTTTACTTCAAAACATAAACGTGGTTTTCAATTCAAATCTCAACGTGGATTACGACTCCGGAAGAATAATATTTACTTTTCCTAAAGTGATTATTATTTCTAACGGGAATTACTATATTATATTACTCGACACGGGACGCCTCTGTTTGTAAATGACAAATTATAAATGAGTGGGCTTAAGTATGGCATTCGTACAAACAAGTTTCTTTCAAATCCGTTTGTACAAATAAATTCCTTATTATCATTATTACCTTCATACGGTTAAGTATCTAGTCATCATCTGTTCATTTCCAAAATTTATATCCAACATGATTTGCAACTCTCTTACAATTCATAATATTTCTTGATCATCACTCCGGCATTCAGCTAATTATCGGGATAGAAGATATTCAAGAAACTACGAAAAGATCGTTGCAAATTCCGTCTTTCGACAAAAGAGTTACTACCAATGTGAGGCGAAAAGCCTTTAGAACGTCAAGTTGGCAATCGTGTTAGTTGAGAGCATCATCCTCGCCAAAGATATCGTTCGATTCGGAAAACGAAGGAATGCTTAATCCATTGATAACATTAGACCATTCAAAATTCTTAAAACAAATTGACCCTAGTGGCGTACAAACTAGAGCTTTCCTAAAAAGTTGTAGTATCCAACATTTCAAATCTCAAGAAACATGCTTATCCGATGTACAACTTGAGGGGCTAAAACTGCCAAACCTCAAGTTGTATTACAAAAGATACCAAGTTGAGGGACTATAACTGCCAACCGGGCAGAGATTACATTCAAGTTATATAACTTGAGGGGACAAAACTGCCTACCTTCCCATAAAGCCTTCTTTCCCGCCCAACAAACCCAGGTACAACTTGTATGTCGCCCCATACTTCTCCCCTGCAAAACCACTCGACACCCTAGCCAAAATCATTTCATCCACCCTACTATTTCCCCCCAGCTGTATAAATGCCATGTTGGCAATCCCTCTCCATTCCCAAAGCATTTCGATGGCTGAGATTGCCTCCAAAGAAGCACAAATGAAATAAAAGGCTGGGATTTGTTGTAGAACCCCCCTCACACAACAAGCACACTTGGTTGAAGCTCTCACAAAAGAAACACAAGCTGCAAGTCCAAGAGATGAAGACTTCGGCTATAAATAGAGCTTTTGTAAGCCTTTGAGGCGGATCGTAGAATCTTAGAATCTTAGAATCTTAGTAACTAGTTAATTTTAGAATATCTTAAGTTTAATTTTCAGTTTTTAAAGTCATTTACAGCTTTTACTTTCAGCTTTGTAACACTTTCAAGTTTTAATGCAAATTTGAGTTTTTAAGTCAATTTACAATTCCAAGTGTTAAGTTTCTTAATTGTGTTGTTTTGTGTTCAAAAAGCTCTCAATACAGCTTGTTTATAAGCTGCTTTAATTAAGTAAATTTAAAAAGTTAAGTAGTTAAGAGAAAATCACACAAATCACTCTCAAATATACCACAGCTTATTTTATGGATGATAAGCCAGTTCTGGATGGGCTTATGGACTCTCACTAGCTTGTTTTATACAAGCTAGAGCTTGTAGATTCTTGATTCAGCCCTGTTTTGAGCAAGGGCGTTGTAAGTCTCTCTTTCTCTTATTTCTATTAATTACTACAGAACTGCTTATTAGTGCTTATTTGTTACTTATGTTTACTTATTTATGCTTTATCAGTATGTTTAGTGCTTATCTTGCTGAGTTGTTAGTTTAAAAGTGATTTGTATAAGCTTTCTTAGTTAGTACTGTTAGTTCATTTAATAAAACTGTTAGTTTTGAGTTAACACTGTTAGAAAAATCCAGCTTATTTAAGTATTTATTCTTAATTAAAATTGCTTATAAGTGTCTTATTTTGTTATTGGAATATCTGTTTTTAATCAGTATGAAAAGAAAGATGATTTTTGAGAACTTTAAGGGGTGTTTAGAACAAGCAGTACTAATTCCAAGTTAGTACTGCTGGTTCATTTTCTTAGATTTTTAAGCTAGCAGTACTAACTTAAAACTAGCAGTACTAACTCTCAGTTAGTACTGACAGTTAAAACTGTTAGTACTGGTGGTTCATTTTAGCTTATCAGCTTATTATTTCTGCTTATTTAAGATTTCCTTAGCTTTTTAGCTTGTTTGCTTATTTATTGTTTCTTTGAGTTTTGTTAGCCTAGCAGTACTAACCTTAACCTAACAGTACTAACTCAAAGCTAGCTAGTATTTAACTCTAAAGTTTAATACTGGTAGTTAATACTATTAGTACTGTTGTTAGTACTGTTGTGTTTATCTCGTTTAATTTAGCTTAATTGCTTTTTGTATTTGCTTATTTAGAGTTAGTTTAGCTTATTTAATTTGTCTTAAGTTTATTTGAGCTTATTTATGCCTTAGTAATAAAAGTTTTAAGCGTTTTTGCCTTTTCTAGTTTTGATTCTTGTTCTAGTTTCTTTTCCTTTTTTATCTTTGAGGTCATTTGCTTATTCAGTGTTAGTGCCAATTCATAATCTTATCCCTGTCATTTTCAAACACCAATCATCAATCGTCTATCGTTTTTCCATTCAAGCCTCGTTGGGATAAAACGACCCGGGAACACTCTATACTGCTTCCGGTTTTCTTGGTCTCGCGAATTCTGATCCTTTGTTGTATTTATATCATATATAGATAGATTTTAAGGAGTAAGTTTCCGCGAGTCACTAAGCTTGTAAACTATTATTATAATCTATCCCAATAAGCTTAACTAACATTAAAATAAGTACTTTGATAAGTCATGAAAGAATTTGAGCTTAAAACTCGCGCATTTTCATTTTAAAACCCTATTATGACCAGTTTTGCTTCCTAGATTAACGAATCGTTAATTTAAACTTGCGTTATGTTAAATCTTCATATTTTAGTTTATTATAACTTATAAATGTTTATTGAAATGTTAAAATAAGCTTGCATGGCAATTTGGACATGTTTTGTAAAAATTATCCATGCAAGGGGTATATATCGTAACTTTCAGAAGAAACTTATATAAAAGGACTAAAAATGTCATTTTATCAAAGTTATAACTACAAGGGTTCTAATTATCGTCACTTTTAAAGTACAAGTGTACTTGGTATTATCTTTTAAACTTGAGGGGCCCAAAAGTCGTAAAAAGTGACAAACTCACAAGGGTATATTCTGCCACTTTTAAATCAAAGGTTAAAATGTAACATTTTGAAAAAGTATAAAAACACATTCAAAAACAATTACCAGACATAACTTTCATTAACGCTCTGGACTGTGCTTAACATTTCCAGATATTGAATATAAATGCTTATACCGCCTTATGTTATAACTATTATATCATTCATCATCGATGTGCTTTCAAAAATCATGTCCCGGATTCATATCATACCACAATACTAGGGAGCTTCATATTAAGGAGTTTCATCTTGGTATTACGTTCTGACTGAGTTGTTGGGTTTACGATTTAAAGTGCCTAGTCCTCAAAACGTTTTACTGAATGACTTCTGATTATGATGCTCCGAACCGGTGTTATGATTATTTTATTATCAAAACGACATCGATGTAAATCTTACATAATTTCAATCAACTAAGACTTGACATATATTCCCCCAGTTGTTAGACATGAGAAAGAAGCCATTAACCATTCATTTCATATACATTGTTTATCAATTTCCTAGTAAACTGTTCGGTAAGTTAATAGCCTCGTCATCTTCCTCTTTTTTATCAAACCCGCGAGGGGGTACATGTTATAAAACATGATTGCAATTTATTTTTGTTTGCTATTTCAGTCTACTATTGCTTAAGTAAACTGCTTTGCCTTTATGTCCCCATAATCATGAACCGTTAATTTACTCGATGTAGTAAGCTGCGGAATATGTGAATAGATCTATTTGGGTTGGAATCCCGTTGTGTACCCAGTTAAGAGTAACCAATTTCACATCATTGAAAAATCACTGCGGGTATTTTAGCCAAAGTTTACCGCTAGGGCTATAATGTATCACCATACCTATGGCTTCGGATTCATGAGTAATGCAAATAATAAATATGTTTTTCAATACTGGGTGTATATCAACGTAACCTAAATATCGCATTTGCAATCAAATTATAACATCTCATTTGAAATATAAAATCTCTTCAAATCAAAGTACAAGTCCTTAAAAGCTCAATATACAAGTCATTAAGTATGATCTCCAAAATAGCCGTTTTAACTCCATTTTCATTCTAATTTCTTCACCACCACTAGTGTACAAGCTACTACTCTCAATATACAATGTGTAAACCCTAATTATTCTATTCATAAGCTTTCATACATCTTTTTACACTCAAAATCCTAATTCAAAACCCTAAACCCTAAAACCGAGCTAGTTTCTAAACTATGACCCGTTTCTTGATTTTTATCCATTGTAAACTTAAACCAACTCTCAAATAAGTGATAATAACATAAATTACAACATTCTCAATCACTTTCCATTTTTTTTTTATCATTTCACCATTATTCAACAACAATGTACAAGAAATAAAACTAGAAAACCCTAATTGTGCCCTAATTGTAACTTTTGACCCGTTTACTCATTTCTACCCATTTTAACCCAAACCACCTATCAACTTTTGATTATAATCCTTAATATAAGTCTTAGGATCAGTAACCTAACATTCTTAATCAAATGTACATGAATTACAAGCTAGAAAACTCAATCCAAACCCTAATGAGCCCTAAATGTACCCATATACACCTTTCTTTCATTTTAACCAGTTCCAAAGTCCTATATTACAATCAAGCACCTCCATGACTAAGCTACTTCATCCCTAATCTGCTTACAAGCACCTTTCTTCAAATATCTTCAACTTATATTGTTTAAAATTCATCACATGGTTGCTTGTTCTCTTATCCTTAGCCGCGACATCAAAAGAGGTACACACCTCATTCAAGCTAGTTTCTAGCTTAACCACCACATCTATTAGCTTCTCCTCATCACCCTCTAGGTCTCTTATGTGTCCTAACTCAGATTGAAAGCTTTTCCATGAGCTTTAAGGGTCATTCGGACTATAAAATGCACCTACAACACTTTCATTTTTCTTCATCCCCCACTTCCTCCTCTATAACCCTTACATAGAAGCAATCCTTTGCTCTAATAGATCCTAAGAGGTCTTAAGAAGGCTCAAGTTCAGAAAGGAAGCAAAAGAAACCAAGAAACGAAGCCCCGGAGTCGTTATTCTAGGCGTACAAAGCTAAAAGTCCTGATTCCAACCCATTTCTAAGCTATAAGCTCAAGACCAGGATCTCTAAGCTTATATTCTGTATTCATATATTTATAATGTTCATATGATCATCCTACATCATTACATAAAAGCTTTGAATCAAAACCTATTGGGTTATCTTTTTGATCCAAAACCGTGCACCCGAAACCCTAAATTTCATGTTTTTGCTTAATCTTATAAGATACGCTTGTAAAATTATTATTATTAATCATCCAATATAGCTTAACTACATTAAATAAGTACTTGATAAGTCATGAAAGAATTTGAGCTTAAAACCCGCGTTTTCATTTTAAAACCCTAATAGACCCGTTTTTTTTTTTTTTTTTTTTGCTTTTTTTCCTAGCTTATCGAATCATTAATTTAAACTTGCGTTATGTTAAATCTTCATATTTTAGTTTATTATAACTTATAAATGTCTATTGAAATGTTAAAATAAGCTTGCATGGCAATTTGGACATGTTTTGTAAAAATTTATCATGCAAGGGGTAGCATATCGTAACTCTTCAGAAACTTTATAATAAAGGACTAAAAGTGTCATTTTATCAAAGTTATAACTACAAGGGTCTATTATGTCACTTTTTAAAGTACAAGGTTTACTTGGTATATCTTTTAAACTTGAGGGACCAAAGTCATAAAAGTGCAAACTCCAAGGGTATATTCTGCCACTTTTCAAACTCAAGGGTCTAAAATGTAACATTTTGAAAAAGTATAAAAACACATTCAAAACATTACCAGACATAACTTTAATTAACGCTTGACGTGCTTAACATTTTCAGATATTGAATAAAATGCTTAAAACCGCTTACGTTATAACTATTATATCATTCATCATCGATGTGCTTTCAAAAATCGTGTCCCGGATCGCTAATCACACCACAATACTAGGGAGCTTCATCTTAATGGGAGTATCATCTTGGTATTACGTTTTGACTGAGTTGTTGGGTTTACGATTTAAAGTGCCCTAGCTCCTCAAATATTTACTGAATGGGACCTCTGAATTATGATGGCCCCGAACGGTTGTTAGATATTATAATATCAAATAACGACTCGATGTCAAAATTTACATTATTCAATCAAAAATAAGACTTGACAATATTACCCCAGGTATGCCCGTACGAAGCCATACTATTCAATTTTCTATACTTGCTATTAATTTCCCTATAATGTTCAGGTGAGTTCAGTAGTTAGCCTCGCATTTCCATCTTTTTATAAACTGCTGAGGTATGATAAACCCCATTGGGGGTATATACATGAATGCAATTATTTCTGTATGCTATTTCAATTTTACTATTGCCTAAGTATGCTTTTGCCTTTAGGTCCCTCATAATCATGACCGTTAATTACTCTCGAGTAAGCGCGAACTGATGTGGAATAGAATCTATTTGGGTTGGACTCCTCGTTGGTGTAACCAGTTTACGAGTAACAATTGCACCTCATTAGAAATACATGCGGGTTATTTTGGGCAAGGTACCCGCAGGGGCTTTATAACGGTATCACCATACCCTTAAGGCTTCGGATTCATGAGTAATGGCAATAATAAATTGTTTTTCAATACGGGGTGTCTATATCAACGTAACCCAAATAATCGCATTGCATTCAATTTATAATTTCTTAAATCTATGGATTTCACTCAACCTTTGTGTTGACTTTTTTTTAGCATGGTTTTATTCAGGTAACTAATTGGCATGGAGTGGCTATTAGTGGACATGAAGATGGAAAAAACCGTTATCATTCAAACTTGTATAGTATTGATTTTGGGAAAACCTTCCTTTGTAAATAATCTGAAGAAAAATAAATGAATGATAGCTTATTTTTAAAAACGACACTTTTTGATTCGTTTTCTATGATTATGACTGTTGTAAAAACTCAACCTTTGATTCGTTTTCTATGGGGGTGTTACAGAAAATTTTAGAATTTAGGTTTTTAAAGTACGGGTTTAGGATCCCGTTAGCATTTTCGTGCTTTTACCTTAATTGCTTTAGTTTTTTAGCTTGCCTTTACTTGTTTTTTGCATCTTATTAGTAGAAATAGAATCCAAACCAAATCATTGAATCATTCAATCACGCGATCACGAACGTAACCTCGATTCTCAATTCACGCCTCGTCGGGAAACAACCCGGGAAGGTTTTGAATTTTACTTTGGATAAAAGTAATCTTTTAAAAGCCATACGGAATACTTACTCACTCTCATCATTTGATATTTTGATTTTAATTATATATATGTATATTAAGTTATATGTATAAGTATAATTGAATTATGATAATCAATTTTTGGCGCCGTTGCCGGGGAGGTTGTGAAACGATTATTGTGTGAACGTTTGAAGATTAGTGTTTGAAGACCATTCCCCATGAAGTTATCGCTTTCATTTGTGAATATTTTCTTCTATTATCAAGTAATCAAAAATTCCAAAAAAAAATTGAAAAAACAACAAAATCAACCGTTGTGTCACTTGTGAATTCGGCTCACCTTTAGATTACAAACTATAAGAGAGGTTTAAGGAGGGTTGATCCGACGAACTTCGACCCGAAAGGAGAAGGTTTTTAATAGTTTCACGCTTACTCGCTCCTCCGCTTCTTTGTGTCTTTTCTAGAGAGCTACCGTACACTTGTTTGATTATCGGTTACAAAAATATTTTTATCTTTTTTTATTTTCTCTTATTTTGTTCTTAGTGTATGCAAACTCGCTCTTCGTCAAAATTCGTTGGTGAACCTTCTACGAATCCTACTTCTACGATTCTGAAACGTCGTAATCGTAGACGTTCTATACAAAGAGTCGAACCGTTTTCTCTTGTAGAGACTCCTGTAGTTACGATGGCCGATCAACGTACTATGACGGAATTACTCTGTGCACCCGTCGAGGGTTATGCAGAGGCAATCGTAGTACCACCCATTCCCGCTGAGCATTTCGAGCTCAAGCATAGTCTAATCAATCTTGTAACTTCAAAACAATTATTCGGTTTTGAGAAAGAAGATCCTCATGCTCATATTCGATATTTTAACAAGATTACTTCTACGTTGAAGTACAAAGATGTGCCCGAGACATCGATTAAGCTTATGCTTTTTCTATTTTCTATCGATGGTCCGGCCCGGATTTGGCTCGACAAAGAACCTCCTCGTTCTATTCTCACTTAGGACGATCTTTTGTCCAAATTTATTAACCATTTCTTTCCTACCTTAAAAACAACAAATCTCCGGAATGAAATTTCAAATTTTCAACAACGTTTTGAAGAATCATTTTATGAGGCATGAGACCGATTCATGGATCTCCTTCGAGCATGCCCACATCACGGTTTTACCGAATTGCATCAACTCGATACCTTCTACAATGGTTTAAACCCATCAGATCAAGATTCTTTAAATTCTGCCGCCGGTGGCAATCTTTTGGAAAGAAGTGCATAAGATGTGTTGAAAATTGTTGAAAACAAATCAAAATTTCATAATTCAAGAAACAAACCGATTATTTCTCAAGTGAAAGCAAGTAATGTTGATTCTTTAGAGATAGCTAGTGCCGTGACTAGTGCCATGACCGCGATGTTTAAACAACATCAAGTAACCCCAGCTCCAGCTTCCGTAAAAGCTGTTGAGGAATCATGTGTTACTTGTGGCGGTGCTCATTCTTACCGACAGTATCCTACCACCGATGGCAACACTTTTTCGGGCTATCAAGACAATATTCAAGGATATGTTTCAGCAGCCGCCGTAAACTATAATCAAGGAAATACCGGATACCGTCCTCAAAATGTAGCTAACCAAATTCGACCACCGGGTTTTGGTCAACCGAATGTGCAAAATAATCAAACCCGGTACAATCAAGGTTACAATCAAAACAGAAGAATTAATCAAGGAAACCAAAATTATCAAGCTCTGGCTTATCAAGCTCCGATTCATCAACCACAAGTTGTGACGACTAGTGATTTCTCAAAATACATAAAGGCAAATGATGCGGTAATGAAAAACATGCAAACCTAAATGACCTCTTTAACAAATTCTAACATCGAGCTTAAGACGATGTTTGGTCAAATCATGAAAATGAATACCGCTTCTACTTCGGGTTCGGGTTCACTTCCTAGCAACACCATTGCTAACCCGAGAGGTGATTTGAAAGAAATCACCACCCGAAGTGACATTTCTTATGATGGACCTCCAATTCCACCCCCTTCTCCTTCTCTTCCTAAGGTGGTGGAACGAGAACCCGAGGTGACAAAGGATACGGTGCAACCAAGTAACGAAAACATCCAACCTCTGGTAGTCCAAATTCAAGCTCTGATTGATGAGCCCGTTGTTGCTCCTAAGCCTAAACTGTCTATACCTTATCCTTTGAGAGCCAACAAACAAAAGCTCCATGAAAAAGATGATAATCTTGCTTCGAAATTTGTTGAAATCTTTAGGGAATTACATTTCGAGCTCAGTTTCGCGGATGCTCTTCTACATATGTAGAAATTTGCTTCAATGTTTAAAAGTCTCTTAAATAACAAAGAAAAATTGTTTGACTTAGCCAAAACACCGGTGAATGAGAATTGTTCGGCGGTTATCCTAAAAAAGTTTCCCAAAAAACATGGAGACCCCGGCAAGTTTCTCATTCCATGTGATTTTCCAGAGTTAGTTGAATGCTTAGCCTAGGCCGATCTTGGTGCAAGCATCAACTTGATGCCTCTTTCCATATGGTAGAAGCTCTCACTCTCCGAACTTACTCCTGCTCAAATGATTCTTGAACTCGCGGACCGATCGACTACTAGTCCATCCGGTATTGCCGAAGATGTCTTCGTAAAAGTAGGAAAGTTCCATTTTTGACTTTGTAGTCGTTGATTATGTTGTCGATCCTCGGGTTCCCTTATTCTCGAGAGACCTTTTTTGAGGACGGCACGTGTTTTGATTGATGTTTATGGTGAAGAATTAACTCTCCGAGTTGATGATGAAGCCATAACCTTTAAAGTTAGTCAAACTTCGATATACTCTTACAATGATGCTGTGTCGATTAATCGAATCGATGTCATCAATGTAGCTTGTGAGGAGTATGCTCAAGAAGTGCTCGGATTCTCGGATAGTTCTACGAGTGGCAATCCCACTCCGTCTTTAGATCCTATCCTTTCTACTTCTTCCCCCTCTCTCACTCCTTTTGAGGAAGGGGACTTCATTTTGGAAGAAATCGAAGCTTGTCTTACTAATGATTCAATTCCACCAGGAATTGATGATGACGACTTTGATCCGGAGGGAGACCTTCTTCTACTCGAGAAGTTATTAAACGATGATCCATCACTCCTATCCTTGATAAGAACTTCATGTTGTGGAAACTTAAATCGTAAAATCTTTATTGATGATCTCCGGAGCTGAGCTCAAGGATACTACCTTCTCTCTTGAGTTATGTTATTTTAGAGATCGATAAACTACCCGTCATAATTGCTAAAGACTTAAAAGAAGATGAGAAGGTCCGACTTCTAAAGGTTTTAAAGTCACACAAGCGTGCCATCGCTTGGAAAATCTCTGATATAAAGGGCATCGACCCTTAATTTTGTACTCACAAAATATTAATGGAGGATGACTCTAAACCGGCAATTCAACATCAAAGACGGGTTAACCCAAAAATTCATGAGGTTATCAAAAAGGAAGTTATCAAACTCCTTGATGCCGGATTGATTTATCCTATCTCCGATAGCCCGTGGGTTAGCCCCGTTCATTGTGTGCCTAAGAAGGGCGGTATAACCGTAATTGAAAATGATGATAATGAGTTGATACCTACTCGATTAGTTACGGGATGGCGTGTATGCATTGACTACCGAAAGTTAAATGATGCCACTCGTAAAGATCATTTCCCGTTACCGTTTATGGACCAAATGCTTGAGAGACTCGCGGGAAACGAATACTATTGTTTTCTAGATGGTTTCTCGGGATACTTTCAAATTCCTATTGACCCGCAAGACCAAGAGAAGACCACCTTCACTTGCCCTTATGGGACGTTTTCCTACCGACGTATGCCTTTCGGCTTATGTAATGCTCCGGGCACGTTCCAAAGGTGCATGATGGCCATTTTCCACGACATGATCGAGGAAACAATGGAGGTCTTTATGGATGATTTCTCGGTCTTTGGGGATTCTTTCTCCTCATGCCTCTCCCATTTAGACAAAATGCTCAAACGGTGCGAAGACACTAATTTAGTTCTAAATTGGGAGAAATGCCATTTTATGGTAAAAGAAGGCATTGTTCTAGGGCATAAGATTTCAAAGTCCGAGATTGAGGTCGACAAAGCTAAGGTTGATGTTATAGCTAAACTCCCTCATCCGACTTCCGTTAAAGGCATTCGAAGTTTTTTAGGTCACGCCGGGTTCTATCGTCGATTTATTCAAGATTTTTCTAAACTAATCCCATTTCCTATGATCTTACTATCTTTAATTATTTCACTACATTCTTCCGTGAATAAGACTTGACACTTATTGTTACAAATTTGACCAACACTAAGTAAGTTAAATGCTAAGTTATCTACGTGTTCTACATTAGATATAGTAAGAGAGTCATTAGAGATCGTACATTTGCCTATGATCTTTCCTTTTAAGTTACTTCCAAAAACAACATTACCTCCGTCGTATGCTTTATAGGTAGAGAATAAACTCTTGTTACCGGTCATATGTTTGGAGCAACCACTATCTTTGATCTACTCATCCGATTCCAAGCATGTTCTCAAACATACCTATTTCAACAAAAAAAGAAATTCAAGCGTTTGGTCCCTAATATCTCATGGGTCCGAAAATGTTAGTGTTGTACATCCCTTGCATTTGTTGCAACTGATTGGGATATTGAAATGGGATACAATTTCCCATATGTACAAAGCTTGGCTTTGATGATTGTTCCAATTCACAGGATAGAAGTTTTGATGAATTTGTTCTCTAGAGTTTCTTATAGGTTGAGGTGTGTTGTTTCTTGGTTGAGAAGAGACATTTCTCCTAGGCGGAGGTGTTTTTGATCTAGACTTGGTTTTCACATAACCTGTACCGCTTTTGAGTGATGGTTTTAACACTAGTACAAATCTGGGATTTCGTCACACATGCTGTTTTTTAAACGGCCACACAGTCAATCCGATCTAGAAGACACGGGTAGACTAAAAACGTGTTCTGCCAATATTTCGCCACTGGTGCGACTCACGGATCCTGGGATGGTGGATCCATGCACCTTTATGGTGGATCCGTCCGTCACTTTTTCAGCGGACGATTCAACAAAACTCATGATTTTAGTTCCGCTTGTTGACGCTTTACTACTATCAAATCCTAGACCTATTTTACAGCTAGGTGACTTTTGATTATTTAACATTTCTCTTAGTGAATTAGCGCTTTTATCAAATTTAACTTGAGTTTCCTTAAGTTTAGCGTTTTCCGATTTAAGTTCTTCACATGACTTACACGCAATCTCAATTTCTTTACTTCTCTTAAGTTTCTTAATTTTCTCGTTCAATTCTAAAATTTCTTTTTCTAAAAGATCTCTTTTAGTTTTCAAAATTTTATTCTTGTTAATGATTTTTAAGCTAATTTCACATAAGCTATCGTATTCTATTTGCATACTATCATTATCAAGAGAAGATGCGTTATCACTATAATAAGAAGAGTTAAGAGTTACCTCATTTGACGATTGAGCCATGAGACAAGTTTCATCGTTAGTTTTGTCTTCGGCGTCATTTTGATATCGCTCCACGAACTCCAATGAAGGCCTTCTTGAATCTTTGTTGCGATATGGTTTTTGGATCAATCGCCATGAGATGATTTGGCATCACCGCGCTAAAAATTTCCAGTTCACCCTTTTCCTTTCTTCTCATCCCTTTGTGGATGGACTTTTTTCTTTCTGGTTGACTAACAAATTGCCTTTTTCTAAAGAGTACTTTTTATAAAGTTCCTTACGGCCCATAGCATATTCTTCATCACCGCTTCCGGATGTCGAAGTTTTATCATCACTAGACTCTTTCTTAGCTTTCAAGGCAATGGACTTAACTCTTTTCTTCTTGCCTCTATAAATTTTGAAATCTTTTTCCATGACTACTTCATGTACTTTTAGATTGCCGATAAGCTCGTCTAGAGCTAGTGATGACAAATCTTTCGATTCTTCAATCGTCGTGATCTTTGCTCTCCATTTAGGATGTAGAGCCCTAAGAAACTTCCTAACATAGTTCTTGTTAGAGAAACCTTCATCAAGAGCTTTAAGACTGTAATAATAGTGTTAAATCTAGCTAAAAAACCGCTATCTATATATTCTTTTTCAAGGCATAGTAAATTTTGTTCTTATTGATGAACAAGAGATCAATTTTATTATCTGTACTAGGCTATTACTATGTGTGATATAACAAACGATTGCCAAATATCTTTAGCCGTTTTACACATTAATATTCTTTCATATTCCTTTTTAGGTAAAACATTATAAAGAACCATTTTAGCTTCATTATTTTTAGCATGTTTCTTTTTAACATCATCATCTTGTTGTTCAAAATGAACCATTTCTAAAATTTGAGTAACTTTATTTTTGGCAACTGGTGGAAAATCACCATTCAAGATAATATGCCAAGGATCTAAATCTTTTGGTTTCACATAAGTTTCAAATCTATTTTTCTAATATATAAAATGATCACTTTCAAAAAGAGGTGGCATAGATTGCCCTTCTAGATATTTATCCGAATCAATAGATCGATTCAAGCTTCAATGTACAATATACGTTAAAGATCTTGGGTAACCTGGCTCTGATACCAATTGTGGAAACTAGAAGGGGGGGGTTGAATAGTTTTTACCGTTTTAAATAAAAACGTAGATTATTGACTTATTTGAACTCAAGAGATATACACAAGTGTATATGATAGCGATGCAATAAATAAATAAGTAATCTACGAAATATGAACAAGTAAAGATAAGAAAGATCAAACCGATGACATAATGATTTATAGTGGTTCGGCTATGAAGCTCCTCCTTGCCCTACTCCACTCCCTAAGTACCCAACTTGAGAGTTATCTTTACTATGTCAACAAGCTCCCTTTAGGCGGAGAAAACCATACACATCGCTTACACGTTTTTTGGTACTAAGCTAAATACCGAGTTCTACTTCGAGATAGAACCAATCTAACACAATATGTATTTTGTGGCCTAAATACTAACCTATCATACACATATGATACACACAACACACAACACAAGATATAAAAGATGAATAATTATCACAAACGTGATGACACAACTAAACTAATAACACTTGAAGCTTGACGTCTTCTTGAGTGTTCTTCACTAAAGAGTGGAATGAGTTGATCACTTGTAATGGATTATGTAACATGTATAATGATAAAATAATATAGAATATAAAAGATAAAAGATGTATGTGAAAAATATTTGTCAAGAGTTATTTTAAAATGAAAGCTTAAGGTTGCTATTTATATGTAAGCTTTTGAAATTCAAATCTGTCCCAACCAGCTGGTCCGTATGACTCATGGATCCACCATTTCCTGGATCCGTCCCGTGTATTTGGTGGATCCGTGGGTGGAGCTGGGACAGAATTTGTCATTTTGTGATTAACCCCAAATCTATACAAAATATTGTTTTATACTTAATAAAACTAGTTTATTAGATTCTTCTAGAACAAAATATTTCGTATCACCAATAAGGAAAGATTTTCTAGATTTGGGAAGATTTGGAAAGATTTGGAAAGATTGTTTCCACTTAGGTGTAATTCTTATTTTGTCTTACATGATTAATATAACTAGCTTATAATTAATCATGTGCCAACTTAAATCATTTGATTAGAAAGGGTTTATGCAATGATAATATTTTTCTTTGATCATTAACTATGTTTAATAATGCCATATTCACACCTTAAGTGATTTTTCTTCGTCAAGTAAACTTTTGACTAAATAACTTGTTTACGTAAACTTTTACGTAGTGTGACATTATATTTGTTATTATCAAAACATAAAGATCATTAAATATAAATATCATTTTTACGCGAGTATTTGTATTAACAATGACGAAAACGTAAAAAAATAGACGAAAACATAAAAAAAAACAGACGAAAACGTAAAAAACAAAGGAAAACGTAAAAAACAAAGGAAAACATATAAAAAGTGAAAATGTAAAAAAAGAACAAAAACGTAGAAAATCATACGAAGACGTAAAAATAGACGAAAACGTAAAAAACAGATGAAAAACATAGAAATAGACGAAAAGTATGGAAAGGTATGTAATAGTCATGAAACGTATAAAACTAACAAAAATGTATAAAAACGTACAAAAACGTATAAATCAAAAATAATAATGCGTGTTTGAAAGCTGGAAAATGTGGCGGGCAAGTAAATAACTATTAAATAAAGAAGATGCGCCCAGTAGCCTATATAGTTTTTTACAAGTGCCCATAAGAGCTCATTCAGATTTACAAGTGCCCATAAGTGCCCATCAATAATAACTGGTGGACAAAAAATGCCCCATCACTTTAAAAAAAAATACAAAAAAGCATCCATTAATTATAATATAGGCAAGATTTGCCACCTCTACATGCTAAGTGAAAGGTGGAAAAAACTTCCACTCGTGATCTCCAGAACACACAAACATTTTCACTCGTGAGATGCATAAATAAAAGGAGATAGTGGTGAGTGTGTAATTTTTGTGGGTTCCACTATTATTTTAATATTTTTTTATTAAGTTGTGAGTGGGTATGAAATATTTTTTTTGAAAGGCAATATATTTCAACCAAACTAAAAAAACATATACAAACAAAGGCATCCACCATCTTAATCAAGATGCTTAAGGACAAAGGACCCGGAAAAAAACCAAACCATGCAAAACAACAACTTTGACTAGGTACAAGAGCCTAAATTCAAGCAGTACACTATTAGGAAACAATTGACAAAAGAAACAAAACATATAAATGCCAAAAGCCTTGAATGAAGACTAAGTATAAGACACATCTGATGACCCTCAAATTAGTGAGGTCTATTTTGTAAGTAATTCTTATATGAGAAATGATTCGAGATGACTAATTATGTGACTAATTTTATGCCTAATCTATTAATTTTGTGACACGTGTATTTCACTTACTCTCACTCCTCTTATTTACCATTGATCTAGCCATGTGTTTAAAGATCTTTCTTAGACGTAAAAATTAGGTACATGAATTAGTCATGCTAATCACTACTCATTCCATATATGATATATCCCCAACTAAAACCTTATGATGGCATATTTATATGGGAATTGATTTGCCACATTATTTTTTTTGGGACACTCTTTTTTGTGCATTGCATGCTTGTACATTGTGCTTTAACTGATTGTACAGTGAGTGTCCCAATAAAAAATTTGAGTGTGCAAATCACTAGCCTATTTATATTCAACCAAAACTCATAATGACATATATACCCAATACAAAAAATAATTTGTCATATTCACTAATTTCTTCATAAAACTAGTTAAAATATAATTTATGTTATTATATTTCCATTTTACCCCTAGGGGTGAGATCCCCAAAGAACACACAGTAAACAAAGAACAAAACAACAAATCATGGCCCTTCATTTAATCTTCATCCAATGGCTTATAATAAAACTATCAATCATATATAAACAAAAAAAACCCAGCTACCCTCATTTATTTTTTCATTTTCTCTCTCCTCAAAACACATACTCAACCATAACAAACTATCCAACCCTCGCCGAAAAAGTAACAGATCGTCAGAAAACATATACAACCACCGCCGGTCATCATCATCATCTAAATCGCCAGAAATCACCGTAAACACCGTCGATCGTCATCTATCACGGTAAATTACCGTAAAACCCGTCGGAAAAAAAAATACAAAAATCACCGGAAAAACGTGACAACCATCGCTGTCAAAATTACATCACAAAAATCACTGGAAACACCACAAATATCATAAATCAGTCACGTAAATCACAAATACATCACAAAAATCATAAAATCACTGTTAAAAATAGATGATAATCAGTTACATGATGTTATGGAAGTGGTTAAAAATAGGGTTTTCAAGATCGGGATCCTACCCAAGATCGTTTTTGTCTTTCCAAGATCGAGATCTTAATGTCGGATCAGGATCGTAAGATCCTACTATAATTTCATTGTCTTAATAGTCTTTGTAATATTATACAAATCTACAAATTATTATATATTATAAGCATAAAATTATATGAATGTTTCATAGAAATGTTGTACTAAACTATGATTATGAAATGTTTAAGAAGATTAACATGTTGTTTTTTAAATTCTACGAAACACAACCCATAAATTTGTAGTTTTTTAGTTTGTGGTTCGAGAAAAGTAAGATCGGATCAGAGTAGATCTTAAGATCCTATGGTCAAGATCGGGATCCTATAAGATCTTAAGCATGCAAAGATCCTATGTAGGATCTGGATCATTTTTGCTTTGCAGTATCGTAAAATCGTAAGATCCTAAGATCAGGATCGGGATCTTAACAACCATGGTTAAAAACATTGATCTTAACAAACAGGTTTTTGAAAACGATAATGAGCTTGAATCAGATACAGAAGATGTTTTACTAGAAGTTGCTGATCCATATGCTGTTATAGAAGAAGTTACATGTAAAATCACATGTAATTCTGCTCTGAAAGTGGTTTTGTTATGAATCTCATGTGATTATGTTTTGGTATTGTTTTGTGTTGAAAAAAATCAAAATCAATGTGATTCCATTATACAACAGGATTGTACTGTTTGTTGTAAGAAAAATAGAATATTGTAGATTGTGAACCAAACCAGAATTGGTTTTCATTTAAGAATCACACGAGATTCATGCAAATCACATAAGATTCTTTTTGAATCCCATGTGATTCTTGTTTAAGAAGGAATGAATCACATTATAGATTAAAACAATATCCAAAACATTTATGATTCATATGTGAGTAGTTGTTATATTATCATGAATCTCATGTGATTTTGTTTTTTGATTTATAGTTTCTCTTATCTTTACAAACACCAAGAGCAACTTTATACGAGCATAATGAAACACCTGGTGGATCAATATATTAGGAGCCTCATGTACAAGGAATTCATATACCAGTTGAGGGGACCTACTTTGATACATTAGATGAAGCTATAGATAATGCAATATACAATAATACCTAAAAATGGGAGGTTATGAAAGTAAAAATCTGGACAAGGTTAACAAAATCAGAAGTGGTAAAACACAAGTACATCATGTGTAACAAAGAAGGTGTTCCAAAAGTTATTAATATCGACACTATTGATCATGAACATAGTGACAAAAAAAGAAACACTACTCATCATATAACTGGTTGCAAAGCTCGTATCAGGTTAGTTTTGGATATTGTTTCTGGAAAATACAAGTTAGTTAAATTTTACCCCAAACACAACCATGTGCTTATCCCAAAAGAGTACAAACACTTTACAAATAAACAAAGAAAAATGACTCAAGCTAAAAAATGTTTGTTGTCAAAGCTACAACAAATAAAATTGGTGCAACACGTGCTCACAACTTGTTAAGTAGTATGAAAGGCGGGTATGAATATGTTAATGGGACGAATGATGATTTTAAGAATCATTAGAGGGACGTTAACGTCTTCATAGGTGAAATTGATGCACAAATGCTTATAAACAAAATGGAAAACAGAAAAATGTATGTGTCGAACTTACATTTCAGTACAAGGTAGAAAATAGTAAGTTGGTTGCAATGTTTTGGGCTGATGAAGTTGCCAAATGCAAACTATATGGAGTTTGGAGACATAGTATCTTTTGATGCAACCTTCAACAACAATAAGTAAGTGATTCACTGTGATTCTATATAGTTAGTCTTCTTATAGAAAAAATCACATGAGATTTTGTGAAGAATCACATGTGATGCAACTTAAATCACATGTGATTCCATTTCAATCACATGTGATTCTCCTGTACTCACAAGTAAGTGATTCATTGTGATTTTATTTATTTTATTATTGAATTTTGAACAAAATAACAAAATGATTTTTATATAGGTACAACATGAAGTTTGTTCCATTCATTGGCGTCAATAATCACATAAAGAACGTCATGCTTGGTTCGGGAATGATTTTACATGAAGATACAGAATCATACACGTGGCTGCTAAAGGCATTTATGACTGTTTTCTTAAAAGAACCAACCATGATTGTAACAGATCAAGATGGAGCCATAAAGAGAGCTATCAAAGCCGTTTTTACTAAAGCCAAACACAGACTTTGCATGTGGCATATTACATAAAAAAATCCATCAAAGGTATTTTTATTCACATAACTATTTTACATGAATCACATGTTATTGAATTTTGAATCACTTGTGATTCATCTGAGTATCTCTTGTGATCCTTTCGGAACTAAACTAATTCCTCTTTTTTTCAGAAAAAGATTTGTAAGGAAATTTACGATGAAAACAGATTTTCAAAGGAACTATTCACTATGATCGTTTGGAATATGTTCATAGAACCATTGAAGTTTGAAGAGAAATGGGCAAAATTGATTAAAGATTTTGGTTTGCAAAATCACAAAATGGATGACAAAAATGTTTAATCTTCAAGAAATTTAGATTCCAGCTTATTTTATTGACTCTCCATTGTTTGGATATATGAGTACCACTTCAAGGTCTGAAAGTGAAAACTCGTTCTTCAAAAGTTTCACAAGCCCAGGGTCAACGCTTGTTAATTTCATGATGTCATATGAATCAGCAATGGAAAGGCAAAGGTATAGGCAAGAGGCATTTGACTTCAAAACAATTAATGCAGCTCCAAAGTGTGAAACAAAGTTGGCAATTGAACATCATGCAGTATGAGTATATACTATGACGATATTTTTGCTTGTTCAAAAGGATATAATCGAAGGTTGCTGGTCTTGTACGATACAAGATTTAAAAATAAATGAAGGTTGTGAGACTGTCATCGTTAGAGACAAGAAACCAAATGATAATACAACACTTAATACCAGAAATGGAAAAGAACAAGAGAAAGAAACTAAAACAGTGGCTCAAATAGTCACTACAAAAAAGGGAGCTTTTAGGACCCTTTTGTAGGACACCATTTTAAACAGCGTCCTAACAAACAACTTATAAGACTAATTAAATTTTAAGTCCCATTAACTTGTTTCTAATAGGACACTTAATTACGCGGATCCTAATAGACTAATTTATAAGACACCTTTTAGTATGGTCTTATTTGATGAAACATAATAGGACACTTGATGTAAAGGTCCTATTATATTGAGTTTTATAGGACACCTATTTGTCATGGTTTTATTAAAACGAAACTTTATATGACACTTAATATGTGGGTCCTATTATATTATATCATAGAGGATGCTTATTCTTTTGGAGTTTTATTAAGACTAAACGTAATAGGATACTTGATACAAAAGTTCTAAACCATAATTTTGACGTGTGACTTGGTTGATGGTTCTTTATCTAGCATAGAAAAAACTTATTTCACGATCCAAATAAATTAAGTTTTAAAGGATGCTTACTTGTACTTGATGTATTATGATATACGAAACCGACAAAACATCAATGGCTTCCGCCACCGTGTAACCTTGATGATGTGTCATTTTATACACTTTTTTGAAGTTATTTAACCCCCTAAATCATACAAATAACTCTAAAATACGTGCTTAATTGTTTCTTTTTGTGTTTTTAGCACTTGGATGGCATTTAAAGGAAATACACGTGACTTGGACTCAATTTAGGAAGAAACAGGACAAGATTGCAACTTTACACGAATAGGCTCAAAAATGCATACAAACTGTGGAGACGGCGTCAGGATTCCTTGCGACACCGTCAGGATATGCAAGCTATGACGTCATAATTTTGGTGGTTGCGTCAAAACATAATCGACTTAAAGAAGCCCTAGAAGATTTATATGAGGGACGGCGTCACAATTATTAAAGCTGACCCTATATGGTTGCTTTTCCTATATATACAAACTCCGAATTAGGGTTTTAAGGGTTGAACAAAGTAGGGTTCGTTAGGTTTATTAAAGTGACGATATGTCATTGTTTTTTTTTTTATTTAGTTAGTAAAGTTGTTTTTAGGGTTCTCAAAACCCAGTTTATGTCCTTCAATCCATGTTTACTTAGTGAAAAGGGGGCCTTTTTTTTCTTTTCTCCTTTATCTTTCACGATGTGTTGTTGTCTGATTAATTATTGTTTTTCGTTTCTCTTTAACATGTGAGGCTAGATCTATTAGTGTTTACTTAGGATTACGTGAAACTTAGTTTGTAGATCCTTTTAATATTGCTTCTTGTTAATGGATGTGCGCATTGATAATTATATCATGTGTTTGAATTGGGAGGACCAATTTACGTTGTTTTTGTGTTTGGTGCCCAGGTACAAGTGAAGGGAGAGTGGGTATAGCTTCTTCGTGCCTCCCATCTCTACATATTTATGTCTTAGGGTTGAAGGTTTTTCAAAATTTTGGTAATCATAATAGATTATCTACTATTGATAGTAGTTATGAGTGTAATAATTAGGGCCGGCAATCGAGTTGTGTTTGGGGTTACTTTTTTGGGTTCGCGGGTTGACGAGTTATTATAACATCTATCCAAACACGACCTATCTATTAATCGTGTCAAGAAAGTTATAGAAACATCACATATTAACGTTGGGACATGTATGAGACTCGATGTGAGGACGAAACAAAAATGAAGTACAATTTTTTAGTTAGGCAAAGTCGATTTTTTTTCAAATTTTCTGTTACTTGTGCAAGGCAAGAAGATGAAGTACCTTTAGTTCGGATCGAACATCAAGCCATTTTGAGAGATTGACACTTTATAAGTATGGGGTGCAAACATGCTTTTATTAAGCAACTTGAGCTCGAGCTTGAACTTGGCTCGATCGAGTCAAGCTTTTATCAAGCTCAACCCCGAGCCCGAGCCCAAGCCCAATAAACCAGCTCAGAACACATAACGATCTGAGCACGAGCTTTTAATAGCTCGAGCTCGAGTTTTATCGAGCTTTTAGAGCCTTCAAGAACATATATATTTTTATTATATACGCAACCTTAAGGATAACGTGAATATTGTTATAATATTAAAATATTTTTAGAAGAACAATTTAACCCATATTTCTCCTGGATGTTTTGTATAAGTTATTTGCTCTTGTGTTCATTGCGTATTTTCTTGAATTTATTGATGAATTTAGCTATCGAACTCAATGTTTATCTATAAATTCAAGCTTTTCGAGTCGAACTCGAGCTTTATCGAAGCCTGAGCTCAGCCTGGATGATTTATAGTCATCAATAGCTATCAGCCAAGCTCAACTTAGCTTATATTTTTTGACGACAAAACTCCTTGCTTGCTTGACTCGATTACACACTATTAATATTTATAAGTGTTTTTATATAAATTATACGAAATTTTATTTTATTATTGTAATAATAACACTTTTATCAATTCTCAATTTGCTTTTTATAATTAAAAAAGTAGTATTATGTAAATACATATCCTTTTAACTTTTCATTTCCCTCCTTTTAGGTTTTTCCCAAACTTCCCGCCCACTAATCCTTTAAAATAGGCCAACCTTTTTCTTTTATTTTTTGCTCACTATTCAAACCACAACCGCTTCAATGTTTAACATTTTGGTTTCTTGTAACCGCTTCTTATTCTCATAAATATTTATCTAGCCTTGTCGAATCTGGCATCAATTGTTTGGCAAATTTTAGCACCACTAAATTTCGATTGGTGATGACCTTAATTTACAGAACTTAAGGTAAGGTTTTACATGAAATTTGTGGGTTGCATTTCAGAAGTATTTAAAACTTTGTGCTTTTGATTTTTTTATGTCTTTGTATATATGTGGTCTAAATTTCAATACATACGCTTATAAATCATTAAATATTATTTCAAGGACTCATTTGATTTGGGCCTGATACAACTCATGCTCTCCATTTGTGTTTTTTTTATAAGTTCAATACATTTTGTTTTTGAGATAAAGAACAATCATACTTAACGAATTGATAGATCTGCTATGGTAGTTTGATAACATTTTGTTGACTACTTGATTGCCATACTTGTTGCCTAACACTCTAGGGTATCAATATCTAGCTTTTAAAAGTTTATATTATATTATATATATATATATATATAAGGGACTTTCTTTTCAGAACCATTCTTAGTGACTGAGGAACTGACTGAAAACCACCAAAAAACATACATGCACGCCTTTTAAAAAATAAAAAATACTTGAAAAATCATCAATAATCGTAAGAATCCACCTATGTTATTCAGTATCATCATGAACTATTCCTCTTCTTTCACAAAAAAACATGCACACGGTCGCAATATTGTTGTTGCACGCTTATAGACTACATGCACACCTTCAAAGAAAAATTTTGTATTTCTAATTTCTTATCAAATTCTTTAGAACAAATATTTTTTTTAAAACATATATGCTGTTTTTTAGAACATATGTGCAAAAATATAATTATTGAAGGCGTGCATGTATGTTTTTGAGGTTCTGTTAGTTCTTCGCATCTAATAATGGTTCTGAAAGAAAGTCCTCATATATATATATATATATATATATATATATATATATATATATATATATATATATTTATATATATATATCATATATATTATATATATCATAATATATATATATACACACACATATGTCTATTTATTTGCAGGATTTCTCGTTAATATATTGTGCAAACTTGAAGGATAGACTTCATGCTTTTTGTGACCATATGATAAGTTTATGACTTGCATAAGTAATGTACTAATCTTGCCATGTTCTGCCTGTGATATTTTACTCTCTTCAACTTGTGGATATTATATGATTAAAGATTTGTTAAGATGAAACTTATGCTTAGATGTGTTTGGTTTAATTGTAGGTGTACCTCGGGATGATAAATGATGACACAATAAACTCTCATTTTAGTTTTCTTTTCTTACTTTTGGAATAGTTAGCAAATGTTGTAAGACTTTAGCTTGGATGATAACCTTACGAGGTTACAAACTTTTGTATGTAAATGATTTAATGGAATGAGAATTGATTTTTTTCTCTTTTTTCGTCATCTGATACATGTGAAAATCGATGTTCTAGCTCTCTTAAGATGTATCTAATGCAAAGACATGTGGAAAATCAATGCTGAAGACTTTACATATAATGACACTTGTAGTTTGTATCATGAAACAACAAAAATTTGGTACTTAGAAGTTTGATGATCGTACCATTTTATCCAATAAATTACTTTTTAGGACGCCAATATGCATCTCAAGATGTAACACTAGTTAGCCATATATATATGGGTTTTTCTAACATGTGCCCCAGGGGCATGTGTTAAGGTGGGGACACGGGCTGTGTGTCACAGCCTGATTGGCCAGTAGTATTGTGTTTATATCATTATCAGGCCCCACAAAATAACTGCTGGCCATCTGGCTGTGACACACAGCCTGATGTTCCCCCCTTAACATGTGCCCTGACGCACATGTTAGAACAAAACCTTATATCTTATCTGGACCTAATAAAGTATCATGTTATGTGTCTATTAGGACGCTTTTTGCGTTGGCTTATAGGACCGAGAAAAATGGTTCCATTATATATTAGTGCTTATAAGGATGCCCAAAATGTGTCATAATCATTCTATTGAAACCCCCTTTATACAGGACACATTTATTTTGGTCCTATAAACATAAAAGTCCTATAAACTAACATAATAGGACACTAACGGGTGTCCTATAAAGTCGGTTTTCTTGTAGTGAGTGATAGACTATAAGGTAAGTCTTTATTTGTTTGAAATAACATTTCAAATGAATCACATGTGATTTTATTACAATAACATGTGATTCCTCTAAAAATCTCATGTGATTCCTCTAAAATCACATGTGATTTTTGAGATAAATCACATGAATCACATGCTTAGTTTCTAATCTCATGTGATCCTAATAAAAATTATTATTTCTTGTCTTTGTCAAAAAGGTACTACGAATTATAAAAGATGGGTCGGTGGTATGTTCTTGTAGACATTTTCTGCGATATGGTTTTCTATGCCGACACATATTCTATGTGTTAAAGAATCGTGATATTGATGTTTTCCAATGAATCTGTTTTGAGGTGCGGACAAGGGACATAATTCCACCTGACCTTAGAAGACAAAGAAACATATATGGGATAAAATGTAACAATTGAAAGACTTACAAATGAGGCAAACTTTTTGGTAAACGATTGTTTATTCTTGTTGAGCAAAGATGAAGAGAAGATGAGCGCTTTTGTAGAAAAGTTGAAATTATTAAAGGATGAAGTTAAGGCTGATGTGCCGAATCCTTCTTCAAGAAATACAAGAGATGTGATTGGTGGTATTTTTTCAATATCAAAACACAATCAAATTGATGTACAAAATCCAACAAAGGCTGTAAACATAAGAGAATATTTGAAAAAAGAAGAACGTTTAAAGAGTGAAAGAGAAAAAGCACTTAAAGTTAGAGCGAAAGCAATGAAGGTTAGTGGATAATGTAACGAGAAGACAAACGAGCATACCAAAACAACTTGTCCAAAAAATCCAAAGGCAAGGAAAAAGAGGAAGGCGACACCAATTATTGATGTTTGAATACTTTTTAGTTTCTGAATTCTCTGTTTACTTCAATATAATGATAATATATATTTTGTTAGTTTGGTATTTGTTAGTTACTTGATCAAATGTTGTGTATTAAATTGAAATAACATGTAATCAACGGAATCCACATGTGTATTTCTCGTAATTTTAACAGAGTAAATCACATGTGATTTAAACAGATCCAAAACTTAAAAACTTGTGATCAGCAAATCAATTGTGTAACTTTATCAATCTTGTGATTTCTTTAATATCTCTTACAATACTTAAAAAACAAACTTAAAAAGGAAACAATTCCAGAAAAAAAAACTAAATGACATTTTATTCCATTAGTTAATGGGTCCACCATAATCAGAGCTACATAAGTTCTTGTTTAAGCATCAAACACAAAGAAACTGAATACAAAATTGAATGTTTAACCATCAACAAAAGAAACTGAACTACCGAAACTGAATAACACAACAAAAGATATTTGGCTTCACAAAAAGATATTCTTCTACCCTGGATAGTTAGATGCGGTCACGTTGCTCCATGTTCTTTACTGCTTCAATGATTATCGACATCTTTTGATAAGGATCAACTTTATCAAACTCAGTGGCTAAATCCAGCAGCTTCTTTGCATGCACATTTACCTCGTGTAGCAATATCTTCGTGGAAAACTTAAATCTCAGTCACCTTAGCATATCAGACTGTAACTTCGACTCGACAAGAAGCCACAATCCCAATTTGCAGCAGTTCCACCATTATAAGATTCCATATGAAGCATAGTGAAAATTCCGCAATCATGAAAATTCCCCTTAGTACTCCACTTCAACTTTGGGATTTTATGCTTAAGTCTAGCTACCTATTCGCATCACATGACAACATTTTGATGCACAAACGAAAACAGTAATCTACAAATAAGATCATTTCATGCCAAAACACAGTTTTAACTCAAAAAAAGACAAACGTCACTACAACAAAAGCCCCTTTCCCCAGCGCGTTTTTCCCCAGCGACATATGTTGCTGGGGAAAAGTAGCTAAACGACAAAAATACTTTGACGTGGCATTTTTTCTTGTTGAATCTTTAGTCAAACGTTATCGAAACGTTTCCCCAGCGACATGTCGCTGGGGAAGATTTTCATGAAATTTGATAAAAAATTTCAGCGAAAATCTAAGCGGGAAATTATCCCGCCAGTCTTTTCCCCAGTTGACATGTGTGGGAGATTTCTTTTGTCATTGTTTTAGCTGGCTGTAATTAGGTCATTAATTGTTGTAGGTTGAATGTAAACTTTCCCAGCGAACATGTCGCTGGGGAAACTTAACAGGCTTATTTATTAGTGGCCCGTTTATAAGTTAACATATTTTTGGGTTTGGGCTTAGTTTCCCCAGCGACATGTCGCTGGGGATGTTCGTTTGACTTTTAAACAAACTACGTTTTTAGGCTATTTTCGGTCCAATATTCCACATACTAACTAAATTTACTTCAAAGTTAACTGAATTTTACTCCTAGCTACCACTATATGTAATCATAATACACGAAATGACCAAATCGATTAACATTTATTATTAAAACATCAAATTACATTAGAAATCGATAAACACTCAAACATTAAAGCATAACTCATACATTCCAAATGGTGGCTAGTGAAGTGAGAGTGAGAGTTGAAATGAGTTAAGGTGTGATAAGGTTAACCCTAGCTCATACATTGAACCTCTAATGTGTAACCCTAGCTCATACGTTGAACCTATAATGTTAAACCCTAACTCATACATTGAACCTATAATGTTGAACCCTTAATCTACATTTGAACCTACCAATGTTGAAACCGTAACTCGTACGGTGAATCCAATTATGTTAAACCTAACTCATAAGTTGAAACTATAATGTTGACTAGTTCATACAAAGAACTATAATGTTGAACCCTAACTGTACTTGAACCTATAATGTTGAACCCTAACTCATTACATTGAAACCTCTACTGTGTACATCTAACCTTATTAGTGAACCTCTAATGTGTGACCCTAGCTCATACATTGAAAAATAAAAAAACAAAAAACTCTAATGTGTAACCCTCTTCCTTATACGTTGAAACCTCTCATGTGAAACCATAGATTATACATTGAAACCTCTAATGTGATAACCCTAACTCATTCATTGAACTTAATGTTTAACCTAACTCATACATTCAACCAATAAGTGAACCTATATCTTGATTGGGTAGAAAAGGTGGACCCATATGGGTTTAGTTCACGTTGAGTAGTGTTCATAACTAGTTATGTGTGTGTGTTTTGGGGTGAAACTTTGCGTGTGAGAGAGATGATATGACCAGGAGATGAAACGGGTTGTATGTATAATAATGGTGGCTAGTGAAGTGAGAGTGAGAGTTGAAATGAGTTGAGGTGTGATAAGGTTAAAAGATGTAATGATGAGTTGCATTAATGTGTAACCCTAGCTCATAAATTGAACCTCTAATGTGTAACCCTAACTCATACATTGAACCTCTAATGTGTAACCCTAGCTCATACATTGAACCTCTAATGTGTAACCCTACCTTATACGTTGAACCTCTAATGTGTAACCCTAACTCATACATTGAACCTCTAATGTGTAACCCTAGCTCATACATTGAACCTCTAATGTGTAACCCTAGCTCATACATTGAACCTCTAATGTGTAACCCTACCTTATACGTTGAACCTCTAATGTGTAACCCTAACTCATACATTGAACCTCTAATGTGTAACCCTAACTCATACATTGAACCTCTAATGTGTAACCCTACCTTATACGTTGAACCTCTAATGTGTAACCCTACCTTATACGTTGAACCTCTAATGTGTAACCCTAGCTCATACATTGAACCTCTAATGTGTAACCCTAACTCATACATTAAACCTCTAATGTGTAACCCTAACTCATACATTGAACCTCTAATGTGTAACCCTACCTTATACGTTGAACCTCTAATGTGTAACCCTAACTCATACATTGAACCTCTAATGTGTAACCCTAACTCATACATTGAACCTCTAATGTGTAACCCTACCTTATACGTTGAACCTCTAATGTGTAACCCTAGCTCATACATTGAACCTCTAATGTGTAACCCTACCTTATACGTTGAACCTCTAATGTGTAACCCTAGCTCATACATTGAACCTCTAATGTGTAACCCTAACTCATACATTGAACCTCTAATGTGTAACCCTAACTCATACATTGAACCTCTAATGTGTAACCCTACCTTATACGTTGAACCTCTAATGTGTAACCCTAGCTCATACATTGAACCTCTAATGTGTAACCCTACCTTATACGTTGAACCTCTAATGTGTAACCCTAGCTCATACATTGAACCTCTAATGTGTAACCCTAACTCATACATTGAACCTCTAATGTGTAACCCTAGCTCATAAATTGAACCTCTAATGTGTAACCCTAACTCATACATTGAACCTATAATGTTGAACCTATAATCTTGATGGGTAGAAAGGTGGAGCATATGGGTTTAGTTCACGTTGAGTAGTGTTCATAACTAGTTATGTGTGTGTGTTTTGGGGTGAAACTTTACGTGTGAGAGAGATGATATGACCAGGAGATGAAACGGGTTGTATGTTTTAATAATGGTGGATAGTTAAAGTGAGAGTGAGAGTTGAAATGAGTGAGTGTGATAAGGTTAAAAAGAGTTATGATAAGGTTAAATGATTAATTTATAAATATAACTTATTAGTATTTATATTTATAAATGTATACAATTTAACATAATTTTTAATAAGAAAAAACTTTCCCCAGCGACATGTCGCTGGGGAAAGTTTTTTCTTATTAAAAAAATTTTGTAAAATTGTATCATTATAAATATAAATACTATTAAGTTAATTTTAAAATTAATCTTTTACCTTATCATTACATTTTTAACTTATCACACCTCAACTCATTTCAATCTCTCACTCTCACTTTACTAAGCTCACCATTATTATACATACAACCCCCCCGTTTCTCTCTGGTCATATCTCTCTCACACGTAAAGTTTCACCCCAAAACACACACACATAACTAGGTTATGAGCATACTCAAGTGAACTAACCCATTATGCACCACTTTCTACCCATCAAGATTATAGGTCAAATATAGGGTTCAATGTATCTTTATGACGTAGGGTTTCACATTAGCGGTTCAATTTAATGAGCTTAGGGTTACATATTAGAGGTTCAATGTTATGGAGTTAGGGTTAACATGAGGAGGTTCAATGTTATGAGCTAGGGATACACATTAGAGGATCAAATATAAGGTAGGGTTACACATTAAAGGTTAAGTATGAGTAGGGTTTCACATTAGAGGTTTTAACATATAGGTAGGGTTACACATTAGAGGTTAATAATTGTATGAGTTAGGGTTACACATCTAGGAGGTTCACTGTTATGAGTTAGGGTTACACATTAGAGGTTCAATGTATGAGCTAGGGTTACACATTAGAGGTTAACGTTATAGTAGGGTTACACATTTAGAGGTTTCAATGTATGAGCTTAGGGTCTTAACTCCATTAGAGGTTTCAACGTAGAAGGTAGGGTTACACTATTAGAGTATCAATGTATACGAGATAGGTTTACACATTAGAGGTTCAAAGTATGATTTAGGGTTACCATTAGAGGTTCAACGTTTATAAGGTAGTGTTAACACATTAGAGGTTCATGTATGAGTTAGGGTTACACATTAGAGTTTATGGTATGAGTTAGGGTTACACATTAGAGGTTCAATGTATGAGCTAGGGTTACACATTAGAGGTTCAACGTATAAGGTAGGGTTACACATTAGAGGTTCAATGTATGAGCTAGGGTTACACATTAGAGGTTCAACGTATAAGGTAGGGTTACACATTAGAGGTTCAATGTATGAGTTAGGGTTACACATTAGAGGTTCAATGTATGAGTTAGGGTTACACATTAGAGGTTCAACGTATAAGGTAGGGTTACACATTAGAGGTTCAATGTATGAGCTAGGGTTACACATTAGAGGTTCAATGTATGAGCTAGGGTTACACATTAGAGGTTCAATGTATGAGTTAGGGTTACACATTAGAGGTTCAACGTATAAGGTAGGGTTACACATTAGAGGTTCAATGTATGAGCTAGGGTTACACATTAGAGGTTCAATGTATGAGAACAACCCAATCGCCACACCCTTGTTTTATTCATTATTTTTTTTAGGGTTACACATTAGTGGTTCAATGTATGATGCTAAGGTTAAACCATTAATGAAATCATCATTACATCTTTTTACCTTATCACACCTCAACTCATTTCAACTTCACTCTTACTTTCCCTAGCCACCATTATTATACATACAAACCCGTTGCATCTCTGGTATATCATCTCTCTCACACGCAAAGTTTCACCCAATACTCACTCACATAACTAGTTATGAAAACTCTATCAACGTGAACCTAAACCTTATGGTACTCTTTTCTACCCATCAAGATTATAGGTTCAACATTTATTGTTTAATGTATGAGTTTAGGGTTACAATATTAGAGGTTCAATGTATGAGTTAGGGTTAATCATTAGAGGTTCAATGTATAAGCAGGGTTACACTTAGTGGTTCAAGTATAGGTAGGGGTTACACAGTCAGGGTTTCAATGTATGAGCGAGGGTTAAACACTTAGAGGTCAACGTTATAAGGTAGGGTTACACATTAGAGGTTCAATGTATGAGTTAGGGTTCAACATTATAGGTTCAATGTATGAGTTAGGGTTCAACATTATAGGTTCTTTGTATGAGCTAGGGTTCAACATTATAGGTTCAACGTATGAGTTTTAGGGTTTTAACATAATAGGTTTCACAGTACGAGTTTCGGTTCAACATTGTAGGTTTCAATGTATGAGGTAGGATTCAAACATTATAGGGTTCAATGTATGAGGTAGGGTTCAACATATAGTGTTCAACGTATGAGTGGTGTTACACATTAGAGGTTTCAGTATGAGTTGGGTTAACTTATCACACCTCAAACTCATTTCAATCTCACTCTCTTCATTGCCAGGGCATTTGGAATGTATGTGTTAGCTTTAATGTTTGAGTGTTTATCGATTTCTAATGTAATTTGATGTTTTAATAATAAACGTTAATCGATTTGGTCATTCCGTGTATTATGATTACATATAGTGGTAGCTAGGAGTAAAATTCAGTTAACTTTGAAGTAAATTTAGTTAGTATGTGGAATATTGGACCTAAAATAGCCTAAAAAGCGTAGTTTGTTTAAAAGTCAAACGAACATCCCCAGCGACATGTCGCTGGGGAAACTAAGCCCAAACCCGAAAATATGTTAACTTATAAAATGGGCCAGCTAATAAATAAGCCTGTTAGGTTTCCCCTGGACATGTGCTGGGGAAAGTTGTACAGTTCAAAAGCCTACACAATTATGGACTAAATTACAGCACTAAACAATGACAAAAGTATCCCCGCGACATGTCACTGGGGAACAAGATGCGGGATAATTTCACCGCTTAGATTTTCGCATGAAATTTTTTTATCAAAATTTCATGATAAATCTTCCCAGCGGACATTCGCTTGGGAGGAGGGGGAGGGGGGAGGAAACGTTTGATAAGTTGACTAAAGATTCAACAAGGGAAAACAATGCACGTTCAAAGTATTTTTGTCGTTTTTAGCTACTTTTCCCCAGCAACATATGTCGCTGGGGAAAAACGCGCTGGGGAGAAAAGGGGTTTTGTTGTAGATGACGTTTGGTCTTTTTTTGAGTTACACTGTTGTTTTGGCTATAAAGTGATCTTATTTGTAGATTTCTGTTTTCGTTTATTGTGCATCTCAAAATGTTGTCATGGTGATGGAATAGGTAGGTGGACTTAAGCATAAAAATCCCAAAGTTGAAGTGGAGTACTAAGGGGAATTTTTATGATTTGCGGGAAATTTTCAATATGTTCAAATGGAATCTTATCATGGTGGAAACTGCTTGTGCAAATTGGGATTGTGGCTTCTTGATCGAGTGAAGGTTTACAGTCTGTATGCTCTAATGGGTGGACGGAGATTTAAGTTTTCCACGAAGATATTGCTACACGAGGTAAATGTGCATGCAAAGAAGCTGCTGGATTTAGCCACTGAGTTTGATAAAGTTGATCCTTATCAAAGGATGTCGATAATCGTTGAAGCAGTGAAGAAGACGGAGGAACGTGACGAATCTAAAACTATCCATGGGTAGAAGAAAATACCCCCCTAGAGAAAAGAAGAATAGCAGGAAAAGAAGACATATAGATGAATTACAACTAGCAGATCATCTTAGTCAGAGAGAAAGAAACAGAAAAAGAGAAATGAGTCGAAGATCCGTAAGAAGAATAAGAAGAAAGGTAGAAGAAAGAAGAATTCTAGAACATAAGAGAAGATAGAAGAAGTTTAGAAAAGATAGGAGAAAAGAGAACAGAGAAATTAGAAGAAGAAAGACAGAGAAGCAGAAGATCTAAAGAGAGAAGTAGAACCCCAAATCACGAAGCCTCTAAAGTAATTAGCCATAGATGAAGAGAAAAGACTATCTTTGTTGAAGCACATATTTTTGTTGTGTGTTATTCAGTTTTTCGGTTTGTTCAGTTTCTTTTTGTTGAAGTTAAAACATTTCAATTTTGGTAGTTCAGTTTCTTTTGTTGATGCTTAAACAAGAACTTATGTAGTCTGATTATGGTAGAACAGTTTAACTAATGGAAATAGTAATGTCAGTTTAGTTTTTTTTTCTGGAATGTATCTTTTTATGTTGTTTTTTAAGTATTGTAAGAGATATTGAAAAAATCACAAGTGATTGATAAAGTATCACAAGTGATTTGGATTGAATCACAAGTTTTAAGGTTTTGGGATCTGTTAAATCACATGTGATTTACTCTGTTAAATTACGAGAATCACATGTGATTCCGTTGATTACATGTGTAATTTCAATTTTAATACACAACATTTGATCAAGTAACTAACAAATACCAAACTAACAAATATTATTATTATCATTATATTAAAGTAAACAGAGAATTCAGAAACTAAAAAGTATTCAAACATCAATAGTTGGTGTCACCATCCTCTTTTTCCTTGCCTTTGGATTTTTTGGACAAGTTTTTTGGTATGCTCGTTTGTCTTCTCGTTACAGTATCCACAAACCTTCATTGCTTTCGCTCTAACTTTAAGTGCTTTTTCTCTTTCACTCTTTAAACGTTCTTCTCTTTTCAAATGTTCTCCTATGTTTACAAGACTTTGTTGGATTTATGTACATCACTTTGATTGTGTTTTCGATATTGAACAAAATACCACCTTATCAATCGCCTGTATTTCTTGAACGGGAGGAATTCGGGCACATAGCCTTACTCTATCCTTCTGTATTTTAACTTATTCTTACAAAAAGCGCCCATCTTCTCTTCATCTTTGCTCAACAAGAATAAACAATCGTCTACCAAAAAAATTGCCTCATTTGTAAGTCTTTCAATTGTAACATTTTTCCCCATATGTATTTCTTTGTCTTCTAAGGTCAGGTGGTATTATGTCCCTTGTCCATCGCCTTAAAACGTATTGCTTTGGAATAACATCAATATCACGATTCTTAAACACACAGAATATGTTCGGCATAGAAAACCATATCGCAGAGAAGAAAATGTCTTACAAGAACATACCCACGGGAACCATCATTTTATAACTTCGTTAGTTACCTTTTTTGACAAAGACAAGAATTAATAATTTTTATAGGATCACAGAGATTAGAAACTAAAGCCAGTGATTACCATGTGATTTATTCAAAAATCACATCTGTGATCTTTAGAGGAATCACATGAGATTTTTAGAGGAATCACATGTTATTGTAATAAAATCACATGTGATTCATTTGAAATGTTATTTCAAACAAATAAAGACTTACCTTATAGTCTATCACTCACTACAAGAAAACCGACTTTATAGGACACCCGTTAGTGTCCTATTATGTTAGTTTATAGGACTTTTATGTTTATAGGACCATAAATTATTGTGTCTGTTAAAGGGGTTGTAATCAGATGATTATGACCTTTTGGGCATCCTTATAAGCACTAATATTATGGGAACCAATTTTCTCGGGTTCCTATAAGCTAACGCAAAAAAAAGCGTCCTTAAATAGACACATAAACATGATACTTTAATAGTCCTGATATATATAGGAGTTTTTTTCTTTACATGTGCGTCAGGGGCACACTGTTAAGGTCTGGGACATCAGGCTGTGTGTCACAGTGATTGTGCCTGAGAGCAGTTTAAGCAGTTATTTGTGGGGCCTGATAATGATTAATAACAATAAATACTGGCCAATCAGGCTGTGACACACAGCCCGTGTCCCCACCTTAACACATGCCCCTGGGGGCAAAACTAATGATAGAAAAAACCATTTATATATGGCTAACTAGTGTTACATCTTGAGATGCATATTGGCGTCCTAAAAAGTAATTTATTGGATAAAATGTTACGTTGCATCAAAACGTTTCTTAGTACCAAATTTTGTTGTGTCATGATACAAACTACAAAGTGTCATTATATGTAAAGTCTTCAAGCATGATTTTTCACATGTCTTTGCATTAGATAATCTTAAGAGAGCTAGAACACGATTTTTTCACATGTATCAGAGGACGAAAAGAAGAGAAAATAATCAATCGTCATTCATTTTAAATCCTTTACATACAAAAGTTTGTAACCTCGTAAGGTCTAATCAATCCAATCTTATAGTCTTACAACATTTGATAACTATTCTAAAAGTAAGAAAAGAAAACTAAATGAGGAGTTTTTGTGTCATCATTTATCATCCCGAGGTACTAACACCTACCAATTAAACAAACACATCTTAAGCATATGTTTTCATCTTAACAATCTTTAATCATATAAAATATCACCAAGTTTGAAGAGAGTAAAATATCATCAGGCAGAACATGGCAAGATTGTACAATACTTATGCAAAGTCTAAAACTTATCATATTGGGTCACAAAAAGATGAAGCTCTATCGTAGTTTGCACAATATATTAACAGAATTCCTGCAAATAAATAGACATATGTGTGGTGTGTATATATATTATTTATATATAAATATATTTATATATATATATTTATATACTATAAATATATTTTTATATATATATATATTATATATATTATATATATATTATAGTGAGACTTTCTTTTCAGAACCATGATTGTGCGAGAGAGAACTAAACAGAACCATCAAAAAACATACCTGCACGCCTTTCAATATTTATATTTTTGCACATATGTTCTAAAAAACCGCATATATGTTTTTTAAAAAAATATTTTACGTTCTAAAGAATTTGATAAGATATTGAAATACAAAAAATTTCTTTGAAGGCTGTTGCTTGTATGTTCTTTTAGGGTGCAAAAACAATATTGCGACGTGTGCAAGGTTTTTGTGAAAGAAGAGGAATAGTTCATGATGATACTGAAGAACATAGGTGGATTCTTACATTATTGATGATTTTCATGTATTTTTTTTATTTTAAAAGGCGTTGTTGCCATGTATGGTTTTTGGGTGGGTTCTGTCAGTTCTCGCACTAAGTACTGGTTTTGAAAAGAAAGTCCCTATATGATTATATATATTTATATTATATATATATAACTTTATAAGCTAGTATGATACCCTAGAAGTGTTCTTTAGGCAACAAGATGGCAAATCAAGTCCGTCAACAAATGTTATCAAACTACCATAGCAGATCTATCAATTCGTTAAGTATGATTGTTCTTTTTCAAAAAACAAAATGTATTGAACTTATAAAAAAAACACAAATGGAGAGCATGAGTTGTATCAGGCCCAAATCAAATGAGTCCTTGAAACAATATTTAATGATTTATAAGCGTATGTATTGAAATTTAGACCACATATATACAAAGACATAAAAAAAATCAAAAGCACAAAGTTTTAAATAATCTGAATGCAACCACAAATTGCATTAAAACTCTTACCTTAGTACTGTAATATTAAGGTTATCACAATCGAAATTATTGGTGCTAAAATTGCCCTACCATTGTTGCAGATTCGACAAGCTTGATAAATAATTTTATGAGAATAAGAAGCGGTTACAAGAACCAAATTGTTAAACAGTTGAAGTGGTTGTGGTTTGAATAGTGGAGCAGAGAATAAAAAGGAAAAGTTGGCCTATTTTAAAGGATTAGTGGGCGGGAAGTTTGGGAAAAACCTAAAAGGAGGGAAATGAAAAGTTAAAAGGATATGTATTTACATAATACTACTTTTTTAATTATAAAAAGCAAATTGAGAATTGATAAAAGTGTTATTATTACAATATAAATATTAAAATTTTCGTTTTATAAATTATATAAAAACACTTTAAATATTAATTGTGTGTAATCGAGAGGTTCAAGCCAAGCCTAGTGTTTTGGCTCAAAATTATAAGCTAGCTTGAGCTTTGCTTGAAAGCTTGATGACTCTTAATCATCCAGGCTTGAGGGCTGGGCTCGAGTTTTAAAGCTCGAGTTCGACTCGGAAAAGATTGAATTTATCGATAAAATTGAGTTCGATAGCTAAAATTCATCAATAAAATTCTAGAAAATCGTCAATATGAACACAGACAAATAATTATACAAAACATCCAGGAGAATTTGGGTTAAATTGTCTTCTAAAAATATTTTAATATTTATACAATATTTTCACGTTATCCTTAAGGGTGCGTATATAATAAAAATATATATGTTCTTGAAGGCTCTAAAAGCTCGATAAAACTCGAGCTCGAGCTATTAAAAGCTCGTGCTCAGATCGTTATGTGTTCTGAGCTGGTTTATTGGGCTTGGGCTCGGGCTCGGGGTTGAGCTTGATAAAAGCTTGACTCGATCGAGCCAAGTTCAAGCTCGAGCTCAAGTTGCTTAATAAAAGCATGTTTGCACCCCATACTTATAAAGTGTCAATCTCTCAAAATGGCTTGATGTTCGATCCGAACTAAAGGTACTTCTCTTCTTCCTTGCACAGTAACAGAAAATTTGAAAAAAAAAATGACTTGCTTTGCCTAACTATAAATTGTACTTCAATTTTTGTTTCGTCCCTCACATCGATTCTAACTAAATGTCCAACCGTTAATATGTGATGTTTTTATAACTTTCTTGCACGATTAATTGATAGGTCGTGTTTTGGATAGATGTTTATTAACTCGTCAACCGCGACCCAAATAAAGTACCACCAAACACAACTCGATTGCCGGCGGCCCTTTTTATTAACCACTCATAACTACTATCTATAGTAGATAATCTATTATGATTTACCAAAATTTGAAAAACCCTTCACCCTAAACATAAACTTGTAGAGAGGGGAGGCCACGAAGAAGTATTACCCACTTTTCCCATTTCCTTGTACCTGGTCACCAAACACAAAAAAAACGTAAATGGTCTTCGCATACTATAAACGACATTATATAATTATCAATGCGACATCCATTAAACAAGAAAGCAATATTTAAAAGGATCTAACTAAACTAAGTTTCATGTAATCCTAAGTAAACACTAATAGATCTAGCCTCACATGTTAAAGAGAAACGAAAAACAATAATTAATCAAACAACAACACATATTGAAAGATTAAAGGATAAAGAGCTTCACTTAATTAAAACATGGATTGAAGGTACATAAAATAGGGTTTGAGAACCCTAAAAACAACCTAAAACATGACAATATTCGTCACTTTAATAAACCTAACGAACCCTACTTTGTTCAACCCTTAAAACCCTAATTCGGAGTTTGTATATATAGGAAAAGCAACCATGAAGGAGTCGCTTTATAATTGTGACGCCGTCCCTCCATAGAATCTTCTAGGGCTTCTTTAAGTCGATTATGTTTTGACGCAACCACCAAAATTATGACGTCATAGCTTGCATATCCTGACGGTGTCGCAAGGAATCCTGACGCCGTCTCCACAGTTTGTATGCATTTTTGAGCCTATTGTTGTAAAGTTGCAATCTTGTCCGGTTTCTTCCTAAAATTGAGCCAAGTCACCGTGTAATATCTTTTTTAAATGCCATCCAAGTGCTAAAAACACAAAAAGAAACAATTAAGCATGTATTTTAGAGTTATAAGTATGATTTAGGGGGTTAAATGACTTCAAAAAAGTGTATAAAATGACACATCATCAAGGTTACACGGTGGCGGAAGCCATTGATGTTTTGTCGGTTTCGTATATCATAATACATCAAGTACAAGTAAGCATCCTTTAAAACTTAATTTATTTGGATCGTGAAATAAGTTTCTATGCTAGATAAGACCATCAAACAAGTCACACGTCAAACATTATGGTTTGGAACTTTTGTATCAAGTCTCATATTATGTTTATTCATAATAAAACTCCAAATGAATAAGCATCCTCTAAGATATAATATAATAGGACCCACATATTAAGTGTCATATAAAGTTTTGTTTTAATAAAACTACGACAAATAGGTGTCCTATAAAACTCAATATAATAGGACCTTTATATCAAGTGTCCTATTATGTTTCATCAAATAAGACCATACTAAAAAGGTGTCTTATAAATTAGTCTATTAGGATCCGCGTAATTAAGTGTCCTATTAGAAACAAGTTAATGGTACTAAAGTTTAATTAGTTTATAAGTTGGTTTGTTTTTAGGTCGCTGTTTAAAATGGTGTCTAAAAAATGGGTCTAAAGCTCCCTTTTATTGTAGTGACGTATCTTGAGCCCATGTTTTATGTTTCTTTCTCTTGTTCTTTTCCATTTTGGTATTAAGTGTTGTATTATCATTTGGTTTCTTGTCTCTAACGATGACAGTCTCACAACCTTCATTTATTTTAAATTTGTATCGTATGACCTCAACCTTCGATTTATATCCTTTTGAACAAAGCATAAATATCGTCATAGTATATACTCATACTGGCATGATGTTCAATTGCCAACTTGTTTCACACTGTGGAGCTGCATTATTTGTTTTGAAGTCAATGCCTCTTGCTATATCCTTTGCTTTCCATTGCTGATTCATATGACATCATGAATTAACAAGCGTTGACCATGGGCTTGTGAAACTTTTGAAGGAACGAGTTTTCACTTTAAGACCTTTGAAGTGGTACTTCATATCATCCAACAATGGAGAGTCAAGAAAATAAGCTAGATCTAAATTTCTCGAAGATTAAACATTTTGTCATCACCATTTGATTTTGCAACCAAAATTTCAATCAATCTTTGCCCATTTCTCTTCAAACTTCAATGGTCTTTGAACTATTCCAATACGATCTATTTTGAAACGTTCTTTTGAAATCTGTTTCATCGTAATTTCCTTACAATTTTTTTTTTCCGAAAAAAAAAAGAGGTATTAGTTTAGTTCTAATATGATCACAAGATGATACTCAGATGAATTCACAAGTGATTCAAATCAATTACATGTGCTTCATGTAAAATAGTTATGTTAATAAAGAATACCTTTGTGGAATTTTACGAAATTTTTTGCATAATATGCCACATGCAAAGTCTGTGTTTGGCTTTAGTAAAAACGGCTTCGATAGCTCTCTTCATGGCTCCATCTTGATCTGTCACAATCATGGTTGGTTCGTTTAAGAAAGCGGTCATGAATGCTTTTAGCAGCCACGTGTATGATTCTGTATCTTCATGTAAAAGTATTCCCGAACCAAGTGTGACACACTTTCTATGATTATCGATGCCAATGAATGGTACAAACTTCATGTTGTACCTATATAAAAATCATTTTGTAATTACTTGTGAGTACAGATGAATCACATGTGAGTGAAATGGAATCATATGTGATTAAAATGGAATCACATGTGATTGTTTTCAAAATCATTAGTTGTTGCTGTTGAAGGTTGCATCAAAAGATACTATGTCTCTAAACTCTTTGTAGTTGCATTTGGCAACTTCATCAGCCCAAAACATTGAAACAAACTCACTATTTTCTACCTTATACTGAAATGTAAAGTTCAGCACATACATTTTTCTGTTTTCCATTTTGTTTATAAGCATTTGTGCGTCACTTTCACCTATGAAAACATTAACATCCCTCTGATGATTCTTAAAATCATCCGTAGTCCCATGAACATATTCATACCCGCCTTTCATGCTACTTAACAAGTTGTGTGCACGTGTTGCACCAATTTTATTTGTTGCAGCTTTGACAACAAACATTTTTTCTGTGTGAGTCATCTTTCTTTGTTTCTTTGTAAAGTGTTTGTACTCTTTTGGGATAAGCATATGATTGTGTTTGGGGTAAAATTAATCTAACTTGTATCTTCCAAAAACAATATCCAAAACTAATTTTATACGAGCTTTGCAACCTGTTACATGATGTGTTGTATTTCTTTTTTGTTTGTCACTGTGTTCAGGATCCAGAGTGTCGACATTTCTACCTTTTGGAACACCTTCTCTGTTACATATGATTTACTTGTGTTTTACCACTCCTGATTTTGTTAACCTTTGTCCTGATTTTTTAACTTCAAAACCTCCCATTTCGGCGTAATTTGTATACATATCTATTGCTTCATCTAATGTATCAAAGTAGGTCCCCTCAACTGGTATAGGAATTCCATGTACATGAGGCTCCCAATATATTGATCCTCCAGGTGTTTCATTATGCTCGTATAAAGTAGCTCTTGGTGTATTATGAGAATCTGTATATCAAGAATAGAATCACATGAGATTTAGTTTAAAACGAGGTGGAATTTACCCCGCGCGTTACGGCGGGGGCTGCGTTGTTTATGCAACGTGTTGGTAAAGCGGTTTTTTACAATTTTTTAATTTTAGATTTTTTTTACTTAGTCGTAAATATTTAAAAGTCGAGGGTCCGTTTTAGAAAGAAAAAAATTTACTTGTATAGGTTTTTTTTACTAAATAGTAAATAGTTAAAAGTTAAGGGTCCGTTTTGAAAAGAAAAAAAAATTTGGGCCAGATTTTGGGCTACTGTAGCAGTGCTACTATTTCACGAGGATTAGTATATAGTATAATAAAAACTGAATTACATGTGATTCACTCATTCATAAATCAAAACCTATTCTAATTTGTTTCAATGTATAACAACCAAAAGATAACACACGTGATTCACCAGAATCACATGTGATTCACTCCTTAAATGAAAACCAAATCTTGTTTGTTTCAATCTATTCTAATTTTTGTATAACAAACATTACAAGACACTAGAATCACATGTGATTGTGATTTGTTTCATCACATAACAATACAACACTAGAATCACAGAACAATCACATGTGATTTTAATTTATTCATAAAAAACACTTCTAGGAAAAAACCTAAAAAATAAGAAACAAAAAAGCAAAACCTAAAAAATCACATGTAATTTTACCTGTAACTTCTTCCATAACAACATCTAAAACATCTTCAGTATCTGATTCAAGCTCATTATCGGATTCAACAACCTGTTTGTTCAGATCAATATGTTTAACGACTTTCATAATATCATTTAACTGATTTTCATCCATTTTTAACAGTGATTGTGTGATTTTCAGGTAAATCAACGTTTTTTCGGTGAAGTTTATGGTGGTTCCGGCGAGGTTGTTGTTTTACAGGCGATTGTTGTTTTCCGGTGATTGAAGTTTACGGAGTTTTACGGCGACTTACCATGATGGATGATGATTTTCTGGTTATTTAGAGTAATTTAACGAAGTCTGGTGGTGGTTTTAGGTTTCTGACGCCGATGGTTTGTTAGGTTTCCGGTGGTGGTTTTTTATAAAGTCAGGGTGTGTGTTTTTTAAGGAGAGAGAAGATTAAAAATTAAATGAGGGTAGGTGTTTATTTTTGAGAATTATATATGATGGGAGGGTTTAATATTAGCCATTGGATGGGAATTAAATCAAGGGTCAAGATCTCTTATTTTGTTCCTTGATTTGTTTGTGTTCTAGGTGGATCTCACCTCTTTGACACATAGTTTGTTATTTTTTAAGCATTCTAATTGTTTCTTTTTTCGTCAAATATGACTCTTTATTATAGATAAATTCATTGCGATTAGACGGTGTCAGGATAAGTTGAAAGATACCCGGCATACAACTATGGTTTTTATTTTTTTGATTCTAAAGGTTAATGACATGCCTTTTAAGTTTGAGAAATAGTTAGGTACCATAACAAAAGATACGATGTATAATAACCGATAATTACAACCAGGCTCTATAACTTTCATACATATCTGTACTATTTATAATGTATTTATCACCTAATGTAGAAAAATCTGAATGTTGAAATACAAACGAGTTATATGAGGAGGTAAAATAAACTTTAATGATTTAAATCAAAACCTTCAGAGAAAGCATTAATAGTTGTAACTCACTCCTCGTTTATGCCTTAACAAACTCACCACCCTTCCTAAAAACATTACACCCCGATTCGTAAAAAAACATACCTAATATCATTCAAAAACCTAAGCCTGCCATCATCGTCACATAGTCGCCGGTATTTGTATCTTCGATTCTTCAGAAAATTAATCATAGTCACATAGTCGTCGTTATTTTCATTATTTTAATTACTACTTAAAATTGAATTATGCCTTTTGATTAGATCATCTCAATTACGTGATTAATTATCTCAATTTTGTCTCATTTTATTTAATCAGAGCATGATTCATTACGTAGTTTATTTGATTTAACAGATCGTCGTGTTTTATTACTTTTTGTGTGATTAGTGATTATACCTATGTTGATGGATTAGGGTTTCAGTTAATCATTTGAGATGATCTTATGTATTGGTTTTAGGTTTATTAAGTAATCAGATACTTTATAATTGTGTATGGTTTGAAGGATTTTGATGATACTAAGCTTTGGATTTACAGTTCTGTCGTTACTCGTTGTTCGTGTTTCTATACAGGTAGCGAGTTCTATAGGGGGTTTGTGGTTTGTCGTTACTCGTCGCATTAAAGCGTTGGAATTATAGTAGTTAATGATCGAATTTGGTTTGTGGTTACTTGTCGCATTAAAGCGTTGGTTTAGATAAATGTAACAGATGCTTACTTGCTTTTAACTATAATCAAATGATTAAGATCATGAGCATTTACGTGTTTTTTACATTTATCTTAACAATCACTGCAGTTTCGTGCGTATTTTTTTACATATATACTTGTTTGGACGCGAGTTATAATTGTGATCACTTTTGCCTGGAAACCTACAAGTTTAAACGTACTGGTGTATTCATTTTAGAGTGTGTTATTTTTCCATATATACATGTGAAAATTGTGTATGGAGCAACAAGTTTGAAGGGTTTTAAGTGATAGTTGTTATAGCTTTGAATTTGTAGTTGGTCGGTTATTGAGTGTCCCTGTTTTGATATGGGAGTTGTGGTTTGTCGGTACTCGTTCAATTAACTGGGTTGGACTTATTTGTTAAGATAAATGTAAAACTTCTAAAACTTGAGCGTTGGACTTATATAGCCTTATAGCATAAGTGTTATCTATCTTATATCTGTAATCGATTGATTAAGATCAGAAGTATTTAGGTATTGTTCACATTTATTTTAACCATCAGTGTTATATACCATATATATGTACATGTAGGTATATTCTCTTGAATGTATTACTCTTATCAATTGTACGCTTATATTTATAGAATGAGGTTGTCTCCATTTTTAAAGTGTTGAATTGATTTTTTAATGTAGGTAACGTGTTCCATGTGAGTACAAACAAGAGTATTAATATCAATAAGTATAGGTTTGAAGATGGTTACGTAGAACACAATATCCTAAGGATTATGGCGAATGATAATGGCAATGAAGGAAAACTAAAAGCTGATGGTTTACTCTACTATTGGTTTATGTATTAAAGGTACTTGATAACGCCCAAATTATAAATGTTTTCTATGGCATTATTTGTATATATTTTATCATTTCTCGTGAACTTTCGATACTTAATAGCTTAAAATTGCTTGCAGGTTCACTTGAAGACATCCCGAGGTTAGATACATCAAAATCAAATACTTACACGTTAAAGAACACATAATTCAAGAGAAGATCAACAATCAAGCCCAAAGTGCCAAATGTGCGCCGCACTTACCTTTAAGTCAAAGACAGTCAAATTCGCATTAACTCAACAAGTACGCCGCATAATTTCCTTTGTGCGCCGCACTTCCCATCTGATATGAAGAATTTATGAAGACTTTAATGCTACTGCATTTACACCCTAAGTACGCCGCACATATTCTCTTGTGCGCCGCACTTACTCAATAAACATTTAATACTTATGCATTTAATCACCAAGTGCGCCGCACAATCTTTTGTGTGCGCCGCACTTTCACCCGAATTTCAGCCTATAAATAGAGCCTCAAAATCTCTCATTTTGATATATCACAAAAACAAAAACCATCTCTCACACAAACATCCATTCTTCATCATCCCATACAAACCCTTTCTCCAAGAATAAACACCTTATCTTTTGGAGATTCAAGATCAAAGAACCAAGAACGAGGAAGAATATCATACTAGTATAAGCAATATAATGAAGTTTGCTATTGAAGCAAGTTATGTTATGAACTCCTTAGCCATGAGAGGCTAAATCTCTCATGACTACTCGGTGATGTTATGATAATGAATAAGTGTTTGGTATGATCATGATCTCTTTAATCTCAAGCTTATGTTGCAATCCTATTATATCTTATCTTGTCCATCTTTGCTTATCAACTTAAATTATATAATCATTTCGGTATAGGTCGAGAGACCCGTTATGATCTATGTGGTTTTAAAGATTTGTCTATGGTCTTTATCGTTTGTGCCGAGAAATCCACTTTCGTAAATTGATAAACAAATAAGCTTTGATATACTAGTAACTGGATTATTTGAGTGACACATTTGGTCTAGTTAACTAAATATAAGTCTTGAGTTAATTAAGTTAGTTTGTGAAAACGTTTTCTGACGAGAAAATCCTTTTTATAAATTAAGGTTCCATCTTCAAGGTCTAATCATTTCCAACACTTATAAATTATTTTCAACTATAGTAGTCATCTTTATTATCACAGGTAAAACAAAAGTTACTTTCAAATTTGTTAAAGTCTATTTTCTTTATGATTATTTGAACACTACTCTAATCTCTGTGGAACGACTGTCTTACCTAAGGTTATTTATACCCACAAACGTGGGTTATACTTTTACTCCGTGTAGGTATCTCTATAAGTGTAAAAGTTGTATTTTCGTATTATAAATTTAAAGCTTTTGAAACACATCAAAGTTTTTGGTGCCGTTACCGGGGATTTTTAAGCTGTTCTGAAGTCAACTCTAGAAAATTATTTTAACTCCCCCTCTTTTTCAAAAAAAAATCGCCGTACAATTTTCTGGCAAACTGACCCAAACAATTTCTCCCTTGGATGCATACACGTGCTTCCAATTCTGAACTTGTTGAACCATTACCTGAACCTGAACGTACTCTGAATCGAAGACTTCGTCGACGAAACAGGAGAGTTCCTATCAATCAAAGAAACAACCCACCTCAAAACCCGAGAATTGTCTATCTGCCAATTCTCGACATCAATCACTTTTGTCACTTTCTCGTTATCCTTGAAAATCTTTATCTCATGGATGATGAAACCATGTGGGCTGCTGACCGTGTTGTCTCTCCGACTCCCGGTTCCGCTATCACTATTCCTGAAACCGCAAATGAATTTGCTATTAAAGGTAACCACTTGACTCTTGTTAAAGGAACCAATTTGATGGAGTACACCAAAACGATACCTTTACCAAACACATTACGAATGTCCTGATTCTGTGATATTTTTAAATACAGAGATACCGAAAATGAAGCCGTACGCCTAATGATGTTTCCCCTATCACTAACTGGAGAAGCGAAAACATGGCTGGACGAACTCAACGAAGGAACTATCGAAACGTGGGATGAACTTCGAACCACTTTCATTAGCCGATTCTTTCCCCCAGCTCTTTTTAACCGACTCCTCGGAGAAATCCGAGCTTTCTCTCAACATGAAAATGAATCTCTAACCGATGCTTGGCTTCGTATGAAAGAAATGCTCTAAAAATGCCATGGTCACAATCTGTCCAAAGGCAACATTATAAAAATCTTCTATTATGGTCTCAGCGAGATAACCCAAGAAGTTCTAAATGTCACAGCCGGTGGTATTTTCCTCTATAAAACACCAAATAAATCTTATCAACTTCTTAAAGATAAAGTCTTACTCAAGCTTGACTGGGCTAAAAATCAAAAAACCAAATCAACTCTTAATAAAACTGTTGCTTTCGCCGATGAAGGTAGCAGTAATTCTGATACTGATAAAATTATGGCCTGAATGGATGCCATGACCCTAAAAATGGATGCTCAGTACAAAGAACTCCAATCTAATGCTAAAAAACAAAATCCGATCTTGCTGAAGATGACATACCCATGTCCCATGAAGAAGAGGCAAAATTCATGCAAACTTTTTGTAAGACTCGTTTTTACAATGATTACAGACTTAAATCGCGATAATTGGCATTCAAACGAACGAAGTAGTTACAACCGAGACAACTACCGATCCAACACCGATGATAAATCCTATGACCTTCAAAAACAATTTAACGATTTCATGAAATCTCAGCAATCAACCAACGCTTTTGTCAAAGAAACATTCATGGATCTCAAAACCCAACTCGAAACCGTAGCCAAAAATCATCAAGCTTCCATTCAAAACCTTGAAACTAAGTTTGACAGACTCGCTGACAAACAATCTGGTCGACCTTCTGGATCTCTTCCAAGTAACACTCAACCAAACCCAAAAGGGCACAACTCCAAAGCCTATCAACCACCGCAATCTCGCAATGAGCATGTGAATGTCGTATTCACAAGAAGTGGTAAATCCTATAACCCACCAGTTAACCCAAATGATCAACAAGACAATTCTGAAACCCCTGTCAATTTCGATAGTGATGATGAAGACGAACCTACACCACAACCAAAAACCCAAAATCCAAAACCAGCCAAAGAAACTCCGTTACCCAAACCAAACAAACCAAAAATCATGTATCCTCGACGTCTAAGGAAAGAGAAAATAGAAGCCCAATAGGTAAAATTTCTCGACAGGATCCGCGCCGTTCGAATCAACATACCTTTTATTGACGTCTTAGCCAGAATGCCTAATTATGGCAAGTTTCTCAAGGAACTAATAAGTAACAAACACAAAATCAAACAAATTTCTGCCCTTTCTTAAGCGATGAAAGCTCAGCAATGATCCAAAACAAAGTTCCACCCAAACTCAGAGATCCCAAAAGTTTCCTTATTCCATGTAATTTCAACAAAACTTTCTCCTGCAATGCTTTAGCCGACCTAGGTGCTAGCATTAACCTTATGTCGTATTCATTATATGCAAAACTATATCTCGAAACTCTTAAAGCTACCAAAATGAGCATGAGACTAGCCGACATATCATTCCAATACCCTGTTGGAATAGCTGAAAATATGCTCATTGAAGTTGGTAAATTCACCTTTCCTACCGATTTTGTTATCATAGAAATGGAAGAAGATAGCAAAGTTCCTCTCATCTTAGGACGGCCATTTCTTCACACTGCTGATGCAGTTATTCGAGTTAAACAGAAACAACTTAATCTTGGAGTTGGAACTGAACGAATGATCTTTAATATCGATTCCGTGATGAAACACTCTTATTCGAACGATGATACCTGTTTCAGTATCGATGTTATTGATGAAATCTTAGAAGAAGACTTCGATGCTCTTTTGGACGAAGGTAGTAAAATCCTCCATTCCATCAAAGGAACCCTTCTCGAAGAAGAAATCTTTGTTGAATTCGATGAATTCATGGCGATGACTGCCGATGAAAACTCTGACTCTGAATCTGATACCAAAGAACCACCATTTGAGAAAATCACCATCAATACAGACTATAAAATCAAAACATCTCTTGAAGAACCTCTTACGGATCTTGAACTTAAACCCCTTCCTGATAATCTAGAATATGTATTCCTGGAAGAACCCTCTTTTCTTCCGATTATCATATCATCTCAGCTTTCCAAAGAAAAGAAAAACAAACTTGTATCCGTCCTTAAAAAACACAAGGAAGCTTTTGCCTAGAAAACAATAGACATTCCTAGTATTTGCCCATCATTCTGTAAATACAAGATACAACTTCTGGATGACAAGAAACCAGTTGTCCAAAAGAGAGAAGGCAAAATCAAATTTGCAAGCAGTTGTTAAGAAAGAAATTGTAAAACTCTTGGATACCGGTATTATTTATCTAATTGCCGATAGTCCTTGGGTTAGTCCTATTCACTGTGTACCAAAGAAAGGTGGTATTACAGTTGTCACCAACAAAAATGAATAACTTGTTCCAACAAGAACCATTACGGGTTGGCGAGTATGCATAGATTATCGTAAACTCAATGAAGCAACCGCAAAAGATCATTTCCCTTTGCCATTTATGGATCAAATGTTATAAAGAACGGGAAACAAATATTTCTGTTGCCTCGATGGTTTTTTTGGATATTTTTAAATTCCTATCGATTCTAATGATCAAGAGAAAACAACATTCACATGTCCTTTCGGAACAAACACTTATAGGTGAATGCCTTTCGGTCTATGTAATGCTCCTACCACATTCCAAAGGTGTATGTTGGCAATCTTTCACGATATGATCGAAGAATCCGTCGAGTATTCATGGACGATTTTTCTATATTTGGAAACTCTTTCGACACATGCTTAAACAACCTTGATAAAATGCTCCAACGTTGTAAAGATTCTCACCTTGTCCTTAATTGGGAAAAATGTCACTTCATGGTCAAAGAAGGAATTATGCTTGGATACAAGGTGTCTAGCGCAGGACTTGAAGTCAACAAAGCAAAAATCAACATAATCTCAAAACTTCCACCCCCTACTAATATCAAAGGTGTTAGAAGATTTCTTGGACATGCCGGTTTTTATCGACGTTTCATTAAAGATTTCTTGAAAATCGCCCGACCTCTAACTAAGTTGCTTGAAAAAGATACTCCATTTGAATTCGATGATGAATGTCAAAAAGCATTCGAATTATTGAAGGAGAAACTCACATGTGCTCCTGTGATCGTAAGCCACAATTGGAATCTTCCATTTAAACTTATGTGTGATGCAAGTGATTTGCTAGTAGGAGCCGTCTTAGGTCAAAAAGATGGTAAAAACTTTCATCTAATTTACTTCGCAAACAAAACCCTTAACCCAGCTCAACAAAAATACACCATAACTGAAAAAGAGCTTATGGCTGTATCTTTGCATTTGACAAATTCAGATCCTATCTTATTATCTCAAAAACTATTATCCACGTCGATCATTCAGCTCTAAGGCACTTATTCAAGAAACAAGATGCTAAACCACGCCTTACTCTTGCAAGAATTCGACATAGAAATCAAAGACAGAAAAGGAACAGAAAATGTTGCAGCCGACCACTTATCCCGGATCGAAAATGACGAAATAAGCGATGACGGTGAAGTCGATGATAACTTTCCTGGAGAAACTCTTATGGAAATCAATACCAAAGATGAACCTTGGTTCGCAGACTTTGAAAACTACTTGGTCGGCGATATTATACCAAAAGGAATGACGTACCAACAAAAGAATAAATTTTTCTCTGACCTCAAACACTACTTTTAGGAAGAACCTTACCTTTTCAAAGTATGTTCTGACAGTATGATCAGATGTTGTATATCTAGACCAGAAATTCGAACCATTTTAGATCAATGTCACCACGGACCCACCGGGGGACATTATGGACCCAACGTAACTGTTAAAAAGGTCCTAGATTCAGGATTTTACTGGCCGACAATCATCAAAGAAGCTCATACTCTAGTTCGCCTTTGCGAAGCATGCTAAAAGACAGGAAATATATCGAATCGTGATGAGATGCCCTTAAACAACATTCAAGTCTGTGAAATTTTTGACATATGGGGTATTGAATTTATGGGACCATTCTCAAAATCCTATAAGTTTGAATACATTCTTGTCGTTGTTGATTACGTATCTAAATGGGCCGAAGCTCAGGCTTTACCAACCAATGATTCCCGAGTAGTTATCACCTTCCTAAAGAAACTATTCTTCCGTTTCGAAATACCAAAAGCTCTAATCAGCGACAGAGGTACTCACTTCTGCAACAAAATAATTGAAAGGACCATGAAAAGATATGGAGTTAACCATAATTTCTCCACATCATATCATCCTCAAACTAGCGGTCAAGTTGAAAACACGAATAGATCCCTTAAAAGAATTCTTGAAAAAACTGTTAAAGACAATCCTTCTATTTAGTCAAGAAAACTTGATGACACTCTATAGGCTTTTCACACTGCCTACAAAACACCTACCGGTACCACACCCTACAAACTAATATATGGAAAAAACTGCCACTTACCATTTGAAATTGAACACCGTGCATACTGGGCTCTGAAGAATTGCAACCCAAATCTCATCGCCGCTGGTGAGAAAAGAATGTTTCAATTACACAAGTTAGATGAACTTAGACACCAAGCCTATAAAAACTCTCATCTATACAAGGCAAGAACCAAAGTCTGGCACGACAAAAAATTAAGAATGAGGAAAGAATTCAAACAAGGAAACAAAGTTCTACTATTTGACTCGAAGTACAAATTTAAACAACTGAAACTCAGATCTCGATGGTTAGGACCTTATGTAGTGAAACATCAATATCCATCCGGATATGTTGAACTCTATGGAAAAGATGGAAAGATATTCATAGTCAATAGCCATAGACTTAAACTATATCATGAAGAAGATAATGACCCAAAGGAAGCAATAACTCCCTTTTTCCCAAAAGAATGATTCCCGAAGTACGAGTCTAGCTAAATACTCTCTTAAAAATTAAGCGCTTCTCGAGAGGCAACCCGTGCTTCACTTAAGTATGGAGGAGTCCTTCCTCCATTCTTTTACTAATTCCCTTTATTTATTTTCTAAAAAAACAACAAAAATATTTTCTTTTTTTGTGCTTTTTGTTTGTTTACTTTTATGCAGGTACTTTAGCTTAAAGATATGGAAAATTATGAAGTATGCTCAAGAATATCTCTCTCGTAGCTATACATTTTTCTCTGAACCATGAAGTACCATTTTCCCTATTCTATCTCTATTATCAGTTATCACATTGAAGGCAATATTCAACTTAAGTGTGGAGGGGATCCAAATAGGAAAAATTAATCATATCCCTCCATGTTTGCCATGCCAAAATTTTTCCAACTGATATTTTATGAAAAATCTTAATATATATATGCTTTCAAAGTATAAAAATGCTCTTAGTAAGGCAAATCTAACCAGATTGACATTATAGCTAGCACAACCTACTCCACTAAATTATGAGAATTCTAAGCCTTTAGAATATTCAGGTATCCACCTTTGATACCCAAGATAATTAATGCCTTTAGCTTGTTCGAGTTAAGGTTTGGATGCAGTCATATGTGTCTATTCCATTGTTACAGATGCGTACGTATGGTTTTTGTCGCCTTTTCAAGAACATTGGTATTTGTTGATAATTATATTTGAGAGGGCCGGTAATTTAGAAGCTCTAGAACTTGTGCTTAATCATCATTTACTAGACCAAAGCCTAATCGTATGTAAAGAATTCTGCAAGTCCCTGTTCTTGCAAGCACTCCCCTTGGGGAAAAGTTGCCAAAATACCTAAGTTGAATGAAGAAGTTCTGTGCCAAGCCTTGGTTATCATTGCAAATCACTAAGAATGGTTCTGAAAAGAAAGTCTCAATATATATATATATATATATATATATTGATTTGCAATGATAACCAAGGCTTGGCACAGAACTTCTTCATTCAACTTAGGTATTTTGGCAACTTATGTTTTGGCACGTGAAGATTGTATCCGCTCCAGTATCAAGTTTCGCCCTTCGGTCAGGTTTATGTGTTAAGTACAAGCCTATGGTAGCTGTCTAGATTGTGTCTGTGCAAACTGAGTGTTCTACACAAAAATATAACCCTGTCTGAGTGGCCTGAGTGAATTAAAAATCAAACTCTATCCCTATGTGAGGTGCTATGTTATATGTCTATGCCTGAAAAGTTACCTAATATGTAAACTCTTATAAAAATTCAAAATTTCTCCACGTCATGATAAATAATTTTTTTTCGCTTCGATTGCTTGAGGGCAAGCAATTAGCTAAGTGTGGAGGGATTTGATAATGCCCAAATTATACATGTTTTCTATGGTGTTATTTGTATATATTTTATCATTTCTCGTGAACTTTCGATGCTTAATAGCTTAAAATTGCTTGCAGGTTCACTTGAAGACTTAGATACATCAAAATCAAATACTTACACGTTAAAGAACACATCATTCAAGAGAAGATCAACAATCAAGCATAAAGTGCCAAATGTGCATCGCACTTACGATTTGTGTGCCGCACTTACCTTCAAGTCAAAGACAGTCAAATTTGCATTAACTCAACAAGTACGCCGCACAGTTTCCTTTGTGCACCGCACTTCCCATCTGATATGAAGAATTTATGAAGACTTTAATGCTACTGCATTTACACCCTAAGTACACCGTACATATTCTCTTGTGCGCCACACTTACTCAATAAACATTTAATACTTATGCATTTAATCACCAAGTGCTCCGCACAATCTTTTTTGTGCGCCGCACTTTCACCCGAATTTCAGCCTATAAATAGAGCCTTAAAATCTCTCATTTTGATATATTACAAAAACAAAAACCATCTCTCACACAAACATCCATTCTTCATCATCCCATACAAACCCTTTCTCCAAGAATAAACACCTTATCTTTTGGAGATTCAAGATCAAAGAACCAAGAACGAGGAAGAATATCATACTAGTATAAGCAATATAATGAAGTTTGCTATTGAAGCAAGTTATGTTATGAACTCCTTAGCCATGAGAGGCTAAATCTCTCATGACTACTCGGTGATGTTATGATAATAAATAAGTGTTTGGTATGATCATGATCTCTTTAATCTCAAGCTTATGTTGCAATCCTATTATATCTTATCTTGTCCATCTTTGCGAACACTTAAATAATATAATCATTCGGTATAGGTCGAGAGACCGTTATGACTATATGGTTTAAAGATTTTCTATGGCTTTATCGTATGCTTTCGTAAATTGATAAACAAATCAGCTTTAATATACTAGTAACTGGATTATGTGAGTGACACATTTGGTCTAGTTAACTAAATATAAGTCTTGAGATAATTAAGTTAGTTTGTGAAAATGTCTTCTGACGAGAAGATCCTTTTTATAAATTAAGGTTCCATCTTCGAGGTCTAATCATTTCCAACACTTATAAATTATTTTCAACTATCCGAGTAGTCATATTTATTATCCTTGGTAAAACAAAAGTTATTTTCAAAACTGTTAAGGTCTATTTTCTTTCTGATTATTTGAACACTACTCAAATCCCTGTGGAACGACATGGTCTTACCTAAAAAATTTATACTACATACGTCGGTTATACTTTTACCTGTGTGTTTCCCTATAATAAAATTGGTATTTTCAGTCACTATAAATTTAAAGCTTTTTGAAACACATCAAAGTTTTTGGCGCCGTTGCCGGGGATTTTTAAGTTGTTCTATAGTCAACTCTGGAAAATTATTTTAACTCCCCCTCTTTTTCAAAAAAAAACATCGTACTGTTTTCTGGCAAACTGACCCAAACAATTTATCCCTTGGATGCATACACGTGGTTCCAATTCTGAACTAGTTGAACCGTTACCTGAACCTGAACGTACTCTGAATCGAAGACTTCGTCGACGAAACAGGAGAGTTCCATTCAATCAAAGAAACAACCCGCCTCAAAACCCGAGAATTTTCTATCCGCCAATTCTCGACATCAACCACTTCCGTCCCTTTCTCGTTATCCTTGAAAATCTTTATCCCATGGATGATGAACCCATGTGGGCTGCTGACCGTGTTGTCGCTTGGTCCGTCTCCGAATACGCTATACGTAAATATATAGTATAAGGA
>BQNB010003253.1:72500-90000 GCA_026074375.1 Tanacetum coccineum
AACAAAAAAAAAAAAAAAAAAAAAAAAAAAAAACAATATAAAAAATAAAAAAAAAAAAAATTAAAAAATAAAATATAAAAAAAAAAACAAAAACAAAAAAATAAAAACAAAAAAAAAAAAACAAAAAAAAAAAAAAAAAAAATAAAAAAAAAAAAAAAAATAAATAATTATAAAAAAAACAAAAAAAAATAAAAGAATAAAAAAAAAAAATAAAAATTAAAAAATATAATTAATAATAAAAAAAAAATAAAAATAGATAAAAAAAAAAAATTAACAAAATAAAATATAATAAATAAAATAAAAAATTTATTATTTAAAAAAAAAACAATAATAAAATAAAAAAATAAAAAAAAAATAAAAAAATAATAAAATAAAAAAAAAATAAAATAAAAAAATAAAAAAAAAAAAAATATAAAAAAGTAATTAAAAAAAAAAACAAAATAAAAAATATATAAAAAAAAATTAAAAAAAAAAAATAAAAAAAAAATAAAAAATTAAATAAAAAAAAAAAAATAAAAAAAAAAAAAAAATTTAAAAAAAAAAAAAAAAAAAAAAAAAAATAAAAAAAAAAAAAAAAAAAAAAAAACATAAAAAAAACATTAAAATTATAATATTAAAAAAATAAAAAAAAAAAAAAAAAAAAAAAAAAAAAAAAAATATATTATTAAAATTAATAAAAAAATAAAAAAAATAAAAAAAAATTAAAAAAAAAAAAAAAAAAAAAAAAAACAAATAATAAAAATAAAAAAAAAATTAAAAAAAAATTAAAAAAAAATTTGAATTAAAAAAAAAAAAATTAAATAATATTAAAAAAAATAACAAAAAAAAAAAAAAATAAAAAATAAATAAAAAAAAATTTAATAAAAATAAAAAAAAATAATTAAAATAAAATAGAAAAAAAAATAAACACAAATAAAAAAAAAAAAATAAAACTATAAAAAAAAAAATCATTAAAACAAAAGAAAGGAGCTACAAAAAAAAAAAAAAAAAAAAAAAAAAATAACAAATTAAAAAAATAAAAAAAAATTAACATTTAATAAAAAAAAACAAATAAAAAACAAAAAAAAAAAATTAACAAAAAAAAAAAAGAATAAAAAATTAAAAATAATAATAAATAAAAATAAAAAAAAAAAAAAAATAAAAAAAATTTTAAAACAACAAAAAACAACAAAAATTAAAAAATAAAAAAAAAAAAAAAATAAAAATTTAAATCAAAAAAACAAAAATAAAATAAAAAAATAAAAATAAAAATAATAAACAATATTAAAAGAAAAACTTAAAAAAATAAAAACAAATTTAAAAAAAAAAAAAAATTAAAAAATAAAAATTAATAAACCAAAATAAAAAACATAAATTAATTAAAAAAAATAACAAAAATAAACAAAATACATAAATAAAAAAAACAAAAATTAAATTAAAAAAAAAAATAATTATTAAAAAAAAATAAAAAAATAAAAAAAATGAATCTTATAAAATTAAAAAAAAAAATAAAAAACAAATAAAAAAAAAGAATAAAAAATAATTACAAATAAAAAGACATAAAAATTAAATAAAAACCAATAAAAAAAAAAAAAACTTAAAATTTAAACAAAAAATACAAAAAAATAAAAAAAAACATAAAAAAAAAAAATAAACTAAAATAAAAAAATAAAAAAAAAATTAAAATATAAAAAAAATTTAATTACAAAAATAAAAAAACACAAAAAAAACAAAATATTAAAAAAAAAACAAAAACCTTAAAAATAAAAGATAATAAAATATAAATATAGTTACAAAAAAAAATAAAAAAAAAAAAATTAAATTAAAAATAATAAAAAAAAAAAACAAAAAATAAATAAAAAAAAAAAAATTAAATAATAAAAAATTAACAAAAAATTTCATAATAAACAAAAAACAACAAAATATAAAATAAAAAATAAATAAAAAAAATAACAAAAAAAAAAAAATAAACAAATAAAACTAAGTAAAAATACAAAAAAAATAAAAAAAAAAAACAATAAAAAAAAAAAAAAATAAACAAAAAAAATTTAAAACAAAAAAACAATAATAAAAAAAAACAAAAAAATTAAAAAAAAAAAAATAAATATATAATAAATTACAAAAAAAATAAAATAATTGTTAAAAAAAAAAAAAAAAATATACTAAAAAAATAAAATAATAAAAAAAAAAATCAAAAAAAAAAACAAAAAATTAAAAAAAAAAGATTTTAAAAAAAAACAACAATATAAAAAAAACTTTCATAAAAAAAACACAACAAAAAAACAACAAACATAAATTAAAACTAAAAATAAGTACAATTAAGACTTAAAAAAAACAATATATTAAAAACAAAAAAAAAAAAAAAAATAAAAAAAATAAAAAAAAAAAAATAAAAAACAAATAATAAAAAAAAACAACAAATTAAAACTCCAAAATAACATAAACTTATTAAAAAAAATATAAAATTTAAAACTATTTACAACAAAAATAAAAAGAAAACAAAAAATATAAAAAAAACATATTAAAAATAACAAAAAATAACAAAAAAATAACCAAAAATAAAAACAAAAAATAAAAACAACAAAAAAATAAAATCATATTATTTAACATTATAAAAAACACTACAACAATAACAAAAAAAAAAAAAAAACAACAAAACCAAAAAACACATAAAATAAAAATATAAAAAAACCCAAACAAATATACCACAAACAATTACGAAAAAAAAAAAATAAAATTAAAATAACAATAAAAAAAAAAAATAAATGAAAAAAATAAATAAAATAAAAAATAAAAATTAAAAAAAAAAAATAAACAAAATCACAAACAAAAAAAATTAAACAAAAAAAACAAAAAATATTTAAAAATATCTAACACTTAAAAAAACAACAAATAATACCACAAAAATAAAAAAACAAACAACAAAACAAATCCAAGACTACTACAAACAAAAAACACTATATATACAAAATAAATCAACAAAAAAAAAAAAAAAAAAAAAAATAAAACAAACAAAAACTTATTAAACTACATTAAAAAAATCAAAAATATAAAATACAAAACAAAAAAAAAAACAAAAAAATAACAAAAAACATACCCCAATACACATTACAACAATCACACTTACAACCAATCCTAAATATAACCATAAAAACATCAATAAACAAAATAATATTAACAATACAAAAACAACACTTAAACAAAAATCATCACACAACCACTCCCCATAATAACCACCAACCTACACACACCCCCAAAAAACCCAAACAAACCAAAACAATAAAAAAACAAAACACTCCACCAAAATCCAAAACTAACAAAACAAAACAAAAAAAAAAAACAAACCAATAAATAAAAAATCAACAAAAAATATAAAAAAACACAAATGTAAAAATAAAACAACCACAAAAACAGCATTCGATACCCTACGTTAAAAAAAAAACAAACCTTACACTTTCAAAAAAAAACATAAACACACAACTAACAAAACACAAAAAAATAAAAAAACAAAAAAAATTAAAACAAATAATTAAAACCCACAAAAAAAAATACAAATAAAATAATAAATCAAAAATAAAAAAAAAAAAAAAAAAAATATAAAAATTAAAAAATAAAACAAAAACAAATAAATAAAACAATCATACATAACAAAAAACAAATAAAATAACAAATAACAAAAAAAAAAAATTAATAAAAGTAAAAAAAATACAAAAACACCAAAAAAAAAAAAAAATAAAAAAAAAAAAAATTAAAAAAAAAAACTAAATAAAAAATACAAAAGAACAAAAAAAAAAAAAAACAAACAAACAAAATTAAATAAAAAAAAACAATTTTAAAAAAAAAAAAATACAAAAATAAAAAAAAAATAAATAATAAAATTTAAACCTTAAAAAAATAAAAAAAATTAACACAAAAAAAACACACCCCATACAAAAAACAAAAAAAAACCAAACAAACTTTAAAAATATAACAATTTCAAAAAAATAAAAAAAACCAAAAAACAAAAAAACTTAAATACAAATAAAAAATAAAATAAAATACACAAAAAAAAAAAATAAAAAAACACAAATATAAAATAAAAAAAAAACATATAAAAAAAAAAAAAACCCAAAATTTTTATAATAAAACAAAAAAATAATGAAAAATAAAAATTTAATAAAAAATAAAAATAAAAATAGGGGGGGGGGGGGGGGGGGGGGGGGGGGGGGTAAAAAAATAAAAGAAAAAATAAAAAAAAAATTAATAAAAAAAATAATTAAATAAAAAAAAAAATTATAAATTTTAAATAATATAAAATAAAAAAAAAAAAAAAAAAAAAAAAAATAAAAAAAAATAAAAATAAAAAAAAATAAAAAAAAAAAAAAAAAAAAAAAATAAAAATAAAAAAAAAAAAAAAAAAAATTAAAAAATAAAAAAAAAATATAAAAAAAAAATAAAAAAAAAAAAAAAATTAAATATAAATTTAAAAAAATAAATAAAAAAAAAATTAAATTAAAAAATATAAAAAAAAATTAAAAAATAAATAAAAAAATAAAAAAAAAAAAAAAATAAAAAAAAAATAAAAAAAAAAAAAAGTAAAAAAATAAAAAAACAATAATTAAATAAAAAAAAAAAAAAAAATAAAAAAAACAAAAAAAAACAAAATAAAAAAAACAAAAAAAAAAAAAATATAAAACAAAAATATAATAACACAAAAAAAAAAAATCAAAACAAATATCAAAAAAAAACAACTACAAAATAAATCATTCAAAAAAACAAACAAACCAACAAACCAAAAATCAAACAAAATACAAAAATTCAAAACTTTAAATTAAACAAAATCCAAAAATTAACACAAAAAACAATAATAAAAAAAAAAACACAATACTCAAAAACACCCAAACTACAGATTTATAAAACAAGAACACAACACAACCATAAACAAACACCCCACCAAACAACTAGCAAACCCTAACCTTCCCACAAAACCCACACACACCAAAAGACACAACACATTATAGCTTTTTACAAAATACAACCAAAATAAAACATCAAACCCCCAACACACCCAACTAATAAACCAACTAAACAAAAGAACAAAAAAAAACCAAAGATACAATAAAAAACAAAAAACAAAATATCTCACCCAAAATTAACACAAAAAACAATACAACCACCCAAAAACAAACAATTACCGTTCAAAACACATACACTCAAATCCAACCATCACCAACCCAAAACACTACAAAAAACCCCAAAAAAAACAAAAAAACCATACATACAAAAAAAAACACAATACTAATTTACCCAAACCAACATACATAAAAACATATAAAACAAACAAAACAACACAACCAAACCCCACCCTCAACAACCAACATAACACCCAACACCAACCACACCAAAATACAAATACACACCTAATACCCCCCACCAACATACAAACCAACACACCAATAAAAAATCCAAAAACAACACATTATAAACCCATCCAAACACCCCCTAAATATACAAAACAACAAAAAAATAACACCCCAAACCATAAACCACCCAAACAAAGAACCCCCACAAACCACCCCAACTCCAACAATCATAAACTATAAAACAATCACTAAAAAAACACAAAAAACCCAATTCAATCAATTTCAAACTTAAAAAAACTTATCTGATCCACCATACCCACCTCCTCCCCCTAAACCATACATTATATATATTAAAACCTACACTCATACTGACCCCCCTTCACACATTCGCATCCTCCCCCCAACCCCCTAAACCATACATCAAAAAAAAACAAACACACATCCTAACCATAAACCACAACACACCACACCCCTTCACCCTCACCAAACACCAACCACCCCCACCACCAACTCCTAAACAACCCAAACTACCCATACAACTAACCCCACCCCCCCACCCACACTCCCACCCCACCCACTCACCCACCGCCATCACCAAACACCCCCTACCCCCCACCAACACCCCAACCCACACACCCCCCCACGCCCCAAAAACCGCACATACCCCCCCAACCTCCCCCGTCCCCCTCCCACACACCCCCCACCCCCCTCCCCCTACCCCCACATCCCCCCCCCCCCAAATACCCCCCCCCACCCCCCCCAACACCTCCCCAACACCCATAACACCCCTACCCCCCCCCCCCTACCACCCCTAATCCCTCAACAACACACACCCAACCACACCTAAAACAACTCACCACCCACCACCCAACCTTATCCAACCTACCCCCACCCAAACCCCACTCCCCCACCACTCATACAATACCAACCCAAACAACAACCAATAAACCAATACCCCACCTTAACCCACCCCCCTCCCCCACCCTCACACCCACCCCCCAACCACCACTCCCACAATCAACCCCCAATCCACCCCCCCCTTACACACTCCCAACCCCCACCCAACCCCCCCCCCCCCCCCCTAACCCCCACAACCACTCCACACAATAAACACCAAAACACACAACAAAACACACACACACCACTACAACCCCAACAAATAATAACCTAAATAACATCAACCAATATACCAAAAATCAACACACGACCCACAACATCCCTAACAACAAACAATCCACACCTTTGCACCACAACAACACCCATATCAAAACAAACACTATCAACACACCCAATAACTACAAACACCAACACTTACCCATCATCAAATTAAACACCCCCCACCCACCCCCACCCAAACACAACCATTCAACTCCGCCACAAAACAACACCTCCACCAAACTACCCCTCAAAACAAAAACCAAACACCATAACCATACACAACACACACACAAACACTCAATACACAACTAACCAAACAAATAATTAAAAAAAACTAACAAAACTTACTCTAAATCCATAAATCCAAAAACTCTGCAATCACCCCCCCTCCCCCCCCCACACGCCACCTTTACCCCCCCAACATCAATCCCACCATCTACACAAAACCACCAACAACACACCATAAAACACCCATACACAACCTACCCCACACCCACAACCACCAATACACACTTACATCAACTATATCACATCACCAATGTAACCAACCCCTCACACCACAAAACAAATACGCCAACACACAAAACTTCCAACACACTCACCACCCCCTCACCCCCACAATCAACCCCCATACCACAAAATAATAACTTCTATAAAAACACTTAAAAATTATCTCAAAAATAATAGATAAATTATAATTTTGTTTTTTTTCTTGGTAAATGTAATTTTAACCCTACTACCCCACCAATCACACCTACCCTAATATCACTCCCGCAAAAAGGTTACACCAAAAAATAAACAACACGGCTTGCCTCTAACCTCAAAAACACAACCAACCCCCCACCCTACCCGCCTCACGTAGGCAACCCCAACCCCCCCCCCCACCCCCCCACCCCCCCCCCCCCCCCCCGCCCCCCCCCCCCACCCCCCCCCCCCCCCCCCCCGCCCCACCCACACCCCCCCGCGCCCCACCCCCCCCCCCACCCCCCACAACCAACCCCCACCTCACCCACCCCCCCAACGCCCCACACCAACCCCCCCCCCAACCCCCCCCCCCCCCGCCCACACCCCCCCCCCACCCCCCCCACCCACCCTCCCCCCACCCAACCCCCCGCCCGCCTCACCCACCCTCGCCCCCCACCCCCCCCCCCCCCCCCCCCCCCCCCCCAACCCCCCCCCCCCCCCCCACCGACCCCAACCACCACCCCCCCCGCACCGCCCCTCCACGCCACTCCCCACCCCGCAACCCTACCCCCCCCACCCCCCCCCCCCCGCCTCCACACCCCCCCCCACGACCCACCCTCCCACCACCCCCCCCCCCCCCCCCCTCCCCCCCCCCCCCCACCCCCCCCCACCCCCCCCAACACCCCACCCCCATCCCACCACCGCCCCCCCCCCCCCCCCCCCAACCCAACAACCCGCCCCCCACCCCAACAACCCCCCCCACACCCCCCATCCAAACACCCATCCCCCGCCAAACCCCCCCCCCCCCACCCCCCCCCCCCACACCGCCACCGCCCCACCCCCCCCGCCCCCCCCGCCCCCCCTAACCCCCCCCCCCCCACACCCCCCCCCCCCCCCCCTCCGCCCTCCCCCCACCCCCCACCGCACCCCCACCCCCCGCCCCCGCCCCCCCCCCCCAACCCCCCACCCAACCCACTCCCCCACCCCCCACACCCACCCCACCCCCGAACCCCCCCCCACAAGCCCCCCGAACCCCACCCACACTCCCCCCCCCCCACCCCCTAACCCCCCCCAACCCCCCCACCACCCCCCCAAACCAAACACCCCACCACCACCCCCCCGCCCCCCCCCCAACCCACACCCCCCCCCCCCCCGCAACCCCCCCCCCCACCCCACCCCCCCACACCCCCCCGCAGCCCACCACCACCCCCCCCTCCACACCCCCCCAGAAAACGCCCCCAACCCCCCCCCAACCACCCTACCCCCCAACCCCCCCCCCTCCCCCCCCCCCCCCCCCCACCCCACCACCCCCCCCCAACCACCCCCCCCCACCCCCACCCCCCCCCCCCCCCCGCCACCCCCCCACTACCCCCAAACCCCCACCCCACCCCACCCCCACCCCCCCCCCCGCAACACCCCCCTCCCTCCCCCAACCCCCATACCTCCCACCCCACAACACCCCCCCAAACCCCACCACCCACCCCACCCAACCACCCCCCCCCCCCCCCCCCAACACCACCTCCCCCCCCCCCGCAACCACCCCAAACCCCCCCCCCCACCCACCCACACCGCCCCCCCCTCACCCCCCCCCCCCCCCACCCCACCCCACCCCCCCCCCATACGAACGCCACCCCCCCCCCCACCCCCCCCCCCCCCCCCCCCCCCCCACCAACCCCACCCCCCCCCCCCACCACACAACCCCAACCCCCTACCAGACCACACCCCCACCCCCCCACACCCCCCCCCCCCCCACCCCCCCCCTCACCCCACCCCCCCCCCCCCCCCCCCCCCCCCCCCCCCCCCCCCACCCCACACCACCCCCCCCACACCACCATCCCCCCCACCCACCCCACCAACTACCCCACCCCCCACCCCCCCCCCCCCCCAAACACCCCCCCCCCACTAACCTCACGCGCCGCGCCCCCCCCCCCCCCACCTCCCCGCCCTCCACCCCCCCAAAACCACCACCTCCCCTAACCCCCCCCCCACCTCCCCCCCTCCCACCAACCCCCCCCCACCGCCCCCCGCCCCCCCCACCCCACCCCCACCCCCCAACCCCCCCCCCCCCCCCTACCCCCCACACCCCCCACCCCCAACATAAACACCCCCACCCAACACCCCACCCCCCCCCCCCCCCCCACCCCCCCCCACCGCCCCCCCCCCACCCACCCCACCCACAAACCCCCCCACCCCCCACCACCCCCCACCCCCCCCCCCCCCCACCCCACCCCCCCACCCCCCCCCACCCACCCCCCCCCCCCCCCCACACCCCCCCCACCCCCCCCCCCCCCCACCCCCGACCCCCCCCACCACCATCACCCCCCCACAAACCCAACCCCCTGCCCCACACAACGCCGCCCCACCCCACCCAACCACCCCCCCCCCCCCCCAACCCACCCCCCCACCCCCCCCCCACCCCCCCCCCCCACCACCCCCCCCCCCCCCCCCATAAACCCTCCCCACCCCACCCCCCACCCCCCCCCCCCCCCCCAACGAACCCCCCAACCCCACCCCCCCACCACCACCCCCAAACCCCGCCCCCCCCCCAACCCCCCCCCCCCCACCACCCACACCCACACCCAACACCCCCCAACCCCCCCCCCCCCCCCCCCCCCCCCCCAACCCCCCCACCCTCCCCCCCCCCCCCCACCCCCCCAACCCACCCTGCCCCCCCCCCCCAACCCCCACCCCCCCCCCCCACCCCGCCCGCCCCAACCCCCCGCCCCCCAATCCCCAACACCCCCCACACACCTACCACCCCCCCCCCCCCCCCCGCACCCACCCCCCCTCCCGCCCCCACCCCCCCCCCCCCCCCACCCACCCACCACCCCCTCACACCCCCCCCCCCCCCCCCCCACCCACCCCCCCCACCCCCCCCACCCAAACACCACCACTCCCCACCCCCCCCCCCACCAGCACACCCCCCCCCCAACCCCCCCCCCCCCCCCCCGCCCCCCCCACCCCCCCCCCCACCACCCCCCCACCCTCCACCCCCCCACCCAACACCCCCCCCCACCCCCCCCCCTACACCACCCCCCCCCCACCCCCCCCCCCCAACCCCAACCCCCCCCACCCCCCCCCCCCCCCCACCACCAACCCCCGAGCCCCCCCCCACCCCCCCCCCCCCCCCCCCCCCCACCCCCCCCCCCCACACCCCAAAAACAACACACTCCCACCCCCCCCCCACCACCCCCCACCCCACCCCCCCCCCCCCCCCCCCCACCCACACCCCCCCCCCCACAACCCCCCCCAACCCCCAACCCCCCCCCCCCCCTCCCCACACCCAAACCCCCCCACCCCCCCCACCCCCCCAATCCCCACCCCCCAAACCCACCCAACCCCACCCCCCCCACCCAAACAAACACCACCCCCCCCCCCCCCCGCACCCCCCCCCCACCCCCCCCCCCCCCCCAAACCCCCCCCCCCAACCCCCCCCCCCAAGCCCCCCCAAACCCCACCCACCACCACCCCCACCCCCCCCCCCCCCACCCCCACAAACAACCACACCTCCACCACACCCCACACCCCCCCCCACCCCCTCCCCACCCCCCCCCCCACCCCCCCCCCCACCCCCCACACCCAACCCCCCCCCCCACCCCCCCCCCAATCCCCCCACCAACCCCCCACAACCCCCCCGCCCCCACCCCAACCACACCACCAACCCCCCGCACCCCCCCCCCCCAAACCCCACCCCCACCACCCCACACCCCCCCCCTCCCCCAACCCCACGCCCCCCCCCCCACCCCCCCCCAACCCCACCCCCCCACCCCCCCACCCCCCCCCAACCCCCCCCCCCCCCCCTCCACCACCCCCCCACCAAACCCCCCACCGCCACCCACCCCACCACAAACCCCCCCCCCCACCCCACCCCCACCACCCCACCCCCCCCAACCCCCCCCCCCCCCAACCCCCCCCCCCAACCGCCCCCACCCCCCTCCCCCCCCCGCCACCACCCCAATCCCCCACCCCCCCCCCCCCCCCTACCCCCCCAACCACCCCCCCCCCCCAAAACAACCCCCACCCACCCCGCCCCCCCCCCCCCACCCACCCCACCCCCGACCCACCCCCCCCCCCCTCAACCCCCCACCCCCAACCCCCAACCCCCCCCCCCACACCCCCCCCCGCCCCCCCACCACCCCCCCCCCAACCCCCCCCCCCCCCTCCACCCCCCCCCCACCAAAGCCCCCCCCCCACCCCCCCCCCCCCCCCCACCCCCCCCCTCCACCCCCCCCCCCCCACCCATCCCCAACCCCACCCGACCCCACCCCACCCCCCCACCCCCCACCCCACCCCCAACACCACCCCCCCCCCCCCCCCCCCCCACCCCCCCACCCCCCCCCCCCAACCCCACACCACCCCCCCCCCCCCCGCACCACCACACCCCCCACCCCTCCCCCCAACCCCCCCCCCTCCCTCCCCCCCCCACCCCCCCCCCACCCAAACCACCCAACAACCCCCACCAACCCCCCCTACCCCCCCCTCCACACCCCCCCCCCCCCCCGCAACCCCCCCCCCCCCCCCCCCCACCCCCACAGCCCACCCCCCCCACCTACCCCCCCCCCCCACACCTCCAAACCCACCCCCCCACACCCCCCCCACCCACAACACCCCCCACCCCCCCCCCCCCCCCCCCCCCCCCCCCCCGCAACCCTCCCCCCCACCCCCCCCCACCCCGCCCCCCCCACCCCCCCCACCCCACACCCCCCCCCCCCCCCCCCAACACCAACCCTCCCCCCCCCCCCCCCCCCACCCCCCGAACCCACCCCCCCCCCCCCCCCCCCAACCCCCACGCCCACCCCCCCCCCCCCCCCACACCACCCCCCCCCCCCACCCCCCCCCCACCGATCCCACCACAACCCCCCCCCCCCCCCCCCCCCCCCCCCCCCCCCCCACCCCCCCCCCCCCTCCCCCCCCCCCCCCCCCCCCCCCCCCCCCCACCCCCCCCCCCCCCCACCACCCCACCAACCCCGAACCCCCAACCCCCACCCCCCCCCACCCCCCACACCCCCACCCCCCCCCCCCACTACCCCCCACCCCATACCCCCCCCCCCCCCACACCCCCTAACCCCCCCCCCCCCCAAACACCCACCCCAACCCAACCCGGACCCCACAACCCCCCCCACCCCCACCCCCTCCCACACCAGACACCCCCCCACCCCCCCCCCCCACCCCCCCCACCCCCCCCCCACAAACCCGCACCCCCCCCACCACCCAACCAACCCCCCCACCCCCAACCCAACCCCCAACCCCCCACCGCCCGCCCCCAACCCACCCCCCAACCCCGAACCAACCCCCCCCCACACCACCCACCCCACCCCCCCCACACCCCACCACCCCCCCCCCACAACCCCCCACACCCAACCCCCCCCCCCACCCCCCCAACGCCGCACAACCCCACCCACCCCCCCCCCCACCCCCCACCCCCCCCCCCCCCCCCCCAACCCCCCCCCCCCCCCCCCCCCCGCCCGCCCGCCACCCCACCCCACCCCCCCCCCCCCCCCCCCACCCACCCCCCCCCCCCCCACCCCCCCCCACCCCCACCACCCCCACCCCCCCCCCACCCCCCACCCCAACCCCCCACGACCCCTCCACCCCCCCCCCCCCCACCCCCCACCCCCCACCCACTCCCACCATACCCCCCCCTCCCCACCCCCCCACCCCCCTCCACCACCCCCCCCCCCCCCCCCCCCCCTCACCCCACCCACCCCCTGCCCCCCCCCCCACCCCCCCCCCACCCCCCAATCCCCCCCCCCCCCCACCCCACCCATAAACCCCCACCGCTACCCCCCCCCCCCCAACCCCACCCGACCCCTCCCCAACCACCCACCCACCCTAACCACCCACCCACACCCCCCACCCCCCCTAACCCACCCCCCCCCCCCCCCCCCCCCCACCCAACAAAAAAAACCACCACCCCCCCCCCCCCCCCCAAACGACCCCCCACCCCCCCCAACCCCCCCCCCCCCACCACCCCCCCCCCCCACCCTACCCCCCCCCCCCCACACCCCCCATACCCCCCCCCCCCCCACCCCCCCCCCCCCACCCTCCCCCCCCCCCCAACCCCCACCGCCCCCCCCCCCCCCCACCCCCCCACCCCCCCCCCCCCACGCCCACCACCAAACCCCCCCACCCCCACACCCCCCAACAACCCCCCCCCGCCCCACCGCCCCCACCCCCCAACCCCCCAAACCCCCCCCCCCCCCCCCCCCCCCCCCCACCCCCCCACCCACCCCCCCACAACCCCCCACCCCCCCCCCCCCCCCCACCCCCCCCCGCCCACCCCCCCCACCCCCCCCCCCCTCCCACCCCCCAACCTACCCTCCACCCCCCCCCCCCACCCCCAACACCCCCAAACCGCCCCCCCACCCTCCCCCCCACCCCCACCCCCCACACCCACCCCCACCCCCCCCCCCTACCCCCACCACCCACCCCCCCCCCCCCCCACCCCCAACCCCCCCCCCCCCCCCCCACCCCAGCCGCCTTCAAAAACCCCACCCCCCCCCCCACCCCCCCCCCCACCCCCCCCCCCCTCCTCCCCCCCCCACCCCCCCCCCCCCCCCGAACCCCCACCCACCCCCCCCCCCCCCCCTCCCCCCCAACCCCCCCCCCCACCCCCCCCCCCCCCCCCCCCACCCCCCCCAACCCACCCCCCCCCCCCCCCCAACCCTCCCCCCCCCCCCCCCCCCTCCCCCCCAACCCCCCCCACCACCCCCCCACCCCCCCCCCCCCTCCCCCCCCACCAACCCCAAACACCCTCCCCCACCACCCCCCCCCCACCCCCCCCCCCACCCCCCCCCCAACCCAACACCACCCCCCCCCATCCCCACCCCACCACCCACCCCCACCCCACCCCACTCCACCACCCCCCCCCCCCACCCCCCACCCCCCACCCCCCCACACCCCCCCCCCTCCCCATCCCCCCCCCAACCAACCCCCCCCACCCCCCCCAACCCCCCCCGCCACCACCCCAAACCCCCCCCCCCCCCCCCCCCCCCACCCCCCCCCCCCCCCACCCCCCCCCCCCAATCCACCCACCCCCCCCCCCCCCCCCCAAACCCCCCCCACCCCACCCCCCCCCACCCCAACCACCCCCCCCCCCCCCCCCCCCCACCCCCCCCACCCAACCCCCCCCACAACCCCCGAACCCGCCCCTCCCCCCCCCCCCCCCCAACACCCCAACCCCACCCCCCCCCCCCTCCCAACCCCCCCCCCCCCCCCCCCCCCACCCCCCCCGCCCCAGAACCAACCCCCCACGCCCCCCACCCCCTCCCCCCCCCCACCCCCCCCACAACCCCCCCCCCCCAACCCCCCCCCCCACCCACCCCCCCCAGCCCCCCAAACCCCCGACATCGACCACCCCCCCGCCCACTAACCCGCCCCCCCCCCACCACCCCCCCCCCCAACCCAACCCCCCGCCCCCCCCCCCACCCCGCCCCCCCCCACCCCCCCCCCAACCCCCACCCCACCCCCCACCCCCCACCCCCCCCCCCCCCCCAAACCCCCCCCCCACCCACCCCCCCCCCCCCGCCTCCCACCCCCCCCCCCCACCCCCCCCATCACCCCCCCCACCCCACCCCCCCTCCAACACCCAACCCCACCCCCCCATACCCCCCCCCCCCACACACCAACCCACACCCCCCCCCCCCCACCACCACCCCCCCCCACAACCCACCCTCCCCCCCCCCCAACCCCCCGCACCCCCCCCCCCCCCCCCCCCCCCCCCCCTCCCCACCACCTCCCCCCACCCCCCCCCCCCCCCCCCCCCACACCAACCCCCCCCCCCCCCCCCCCCCCCCCAAACCCACCCCCCCCCCCCCCCCCCCCCCCCCAGACCCCCCCCCCCTCCCCCCCCCCCCCCCACAAACACCCCCCCCCCCCCCCACCACCCAACCCCCCCCCCCCCACGCCCCCCCCACCCCCCAACAAAAACCCACCCCCACCTCCCCCCCCCCCCCAAACCCCACACCCCCCCCCCCAACCCCCCCCCCACCCCCCCAACCCCCCCCCCCCCCCCCCCCCCCCCCCCCCCCCCAACCCCAACCCCAAATCCAACCAAACCTTACCCCCCCCCCCTCCCCCCCCCACCACCCCCAACACACCCCCCCCCACCCCCGCAATCCCCCCCAAAACCCCACCCCCCCCACCCCCCCCCCACCCCCACCCACCCCCCACCCACCCTACCCCCACGCCAACCCAAACCACCCCCAACCCCCCCCCCCCAAACCCCCCCCCCCACAAATCCCCCCCACCCCCCCCCCCCCCCACCCCCCCCCCAAACCCCCCCCCCACCCCCCCCCAACCCACCCCCCCCCCCCCCCCCCCTCCACCCCCCACCCCCCCCCCCAACCCACCCCCACCACCCCCACCACCACCCCCCCCCCCCCACCCCCCCCCCCCCACCCAGCTCAAACCCAACCCCCCCCCACACACCCCCACACCACCCCCCCCCCCCCCCAACCCACCCAACCCAACACCACCCCCCACCCCCCCCCCCCCCCACCCAACACCACAAACCCCACCCCACCCCCCACCCCCCCCCACCCCCCCACCCGAACCCCCCCCCCCCCCCACACTCCCCACCCCAACCCACCCCACCACCCCACCCCCCCCCCGCCACCCCCACACACCACCACCCCTCCCCCCGCCCCCCACCCACCCCCCCCCCCCCCCCCCCCCCCCCCTCCCCCCCCCCCCACCCCACCTCCCCCCCCAACCCCCCACACCCAACCCCACCCCCCCCCCCCCCCCCCTCCTCCACACCCCCCAACCCCCGCCAACCCCCCCCACCACCACACCCCACCCACCCCCCCCCCCCACACCCCCCCCCCCACACAACCCCCCCCCCCCCCCCAAACCCCCCCCCCCCCCCCCCCCCCGCCCCCCCCCACCCCCCCTCCCCCCCCACCCCCACCCCCCCACACCCCCCCCCCCACACCCCCCCCTCCAACTCCCCCCCCCCACCCCCCCCCCACCCCCCAACCACCGCCCACCACAACCACCCACCCCCCCCCCCCCAACCACCCCCCCGACCCACAACACCCCCCCCCACTCCCCCACCCCCCCCCCCCCCCCCCCCCCCCCCCCCCCATAACCCCCCGCCCCCCCACCCCCCCCCCCAACCAACCCCCCTACCACCCCCCCCACCCACCCCCCCCCACCCCCCCCCCCCCCCCCCCCCCCCCCCCCCCCAACCCCCCCCCCACACCACCCCCCCCCCCCCCCCCCCAGCCCCCGACAAACCCCCCCCCCTCCCACCCCCACCCCCCCCCCCAACCACCCCCCCACCCCCCCCACACACCCCAACCAACACCCCACCCCCCAACTCCCCCCAACCCTCCCCCCCCTCCCCCCCCCCCCCCCCCCCCCCCCCAAACCCACCGCCACCACCCCCCCCCCCCCCCCCCCCCCCCCCACCCCCCCAACCCCCCCCACCCCCCAACCCCCCCCCCCCCACCACCCCCCCCCCCCCCAACACCCCCCCCCACAGCCCACCCACCCCCCCCCAACCCAAACCCCCTCCCCACCCCCCCAACCCCCCCCACAACCCCTCACCCCCCCCCCCCCCACCCAAAACCCCACCCCCCCCCCCCCCCCCAAACCCACCCACACCCCCCAACACCCCCCCTCCCCCCCCAAACCCCCCCCCCCCCCCCAACCCCCCCCCCCCCCCCCCAACCCCCACACCACCCCCAAACACCCCCCCCCAACCCCCCCCCCCCCTACCCCCCATCCCGCACCCAACCGCCCCCCCCCCCCCACCCCCCCCCCCCCCCAACTACCCCCCCACCCCCACCCCCCCCCCCACCACAAACACCCACCCCCCCCCTCCCCACCACCCCACCCCTCGACAACCCTATCCAAACCCACCCACCCCCCCAACCCCTCACCCCAACCTCCACACCCCCCCCCCCACCCCCCCAACCCCCCCCCCCACCCTAACCCCCCCCACCCCAAACACCCCCCCACACCCCCCACCCCCCCCCACCCACCCCCCACCCACCCCCTCCACCCCCCCCCCCACACCCCCCCCCCTCAACCACGCCACCCCCCCCCCCCCCCCCCCCCACCCCCCCCCCCCCCCCACCCGAACCCCCACCCACCCCCCACCCCCCCCCCCCCCCCAATACCCCCACCCCCCCCACCCCACCCCCCCCCCCAACTCCACCCACACCCCCCCCCCCCCCACCCCCACCCCCAACCAAACCCCCCCCCCCCCCAACCAACCCCAACCCCACCACGATCCCCCCCCACACCCAACCCCCCACCCCCCACCCCCCCCCCAACCACCCCCACACCCCCCCCCCCACCCCCCCCCCCCACCCCCCCCCCCCCCCCCC